>CM067372.1:59211850-59268538 GCA_034401795.1 Chaetoderma sp. LZ-2023a
GCAAACAGAAACAAAAACATAACACACACTATAATGAGAGAACCTAAAGGCAAACAGAAACAAAAACATAACACACACTATAATGAGAGAAGCTAAAGGCAAACAGAAACAAAAACATAACACACACTATAATGAGAGAAGCTAAAGGCAAACAGAAACAAAAACATAACACACACTATAATGAGAGAACCTAAAGGCAAACAGAAACATAAACATAAGACACACTATAATGAGAGAACCTAAAGGCAAACAGAAACAAAAACATAAGACACACTATAATGAGAGAACCTAAAGGCAAACAGAAACATAAACATAAGACACACTATAATGAGAGAACCTAAAGGCAAACAGAAACAAAAACATAACACACACTATAATGAGAGAAGCTAAAGGAAACAGAAACATAAACATAAGACACACTATAATGAGAGAAGCTGAAGGAAACAGAAACAAAAACATAACACACACTATAATGAGAGAACATAAAGGCAAACAGAAACAAAAACATAACACACACTATAATGAGAGAACCTAAAGGCAAACAGAAACAAAAACATAACACACACTATAATGAGAGAAGCTAAAGGAAACAGAAACATAAACATAAGACACACTATAATGAGAGAAGCTAAAGGAAACAGAAACATAAACATAAGACACACTATAATGAGAGAAGCTAAAGGCAAACAGAAACATAAACATAAGACACACTATATTGAGAGAAGCTGAAGGAAACAGAAACAAAAACGTAACACACACTATAATGAGAGAACCTAAAGGCAAACAGAAACAAAAACATAAGACACACTATAATGAGAGAACCTAAAGGCAAACAGAAACAAAAACATAAGACACAGTATAATGAGAGAAGCTGAAGGAAACAGAAACAAAAACATAAGACACACTATAATGAGAGAACCTAAAGGCAAACAGAAACAAAAACATAAGACACACTATAATGAGAGAAGCTAAAGGCAAACAGAAACAAAAACATAAGACACACTATAATGAGAGAAGCTGAAGGAAACAGAAACAAAAACATAAGACACACTATAATGAGAGAACATAAAGGAAAACAGAAACAAAAACATAACACTCACTATAATGAGAGAACCTAAAGGAAACAGAAACATAAACATAAGACACACTATAATGAGAGAAGCTAAAGGAAACAGAAACAAAAACATAAGACACACTATAATGAGAGAACATAAAGGAAAACAGAAACAAAAACATAACACTCACTATAATGAGAGAACCGAGAGGCAAACAGAAACAAACCACTAACAACATTCAGTGAAAATGTTTTCAAAATATTTAGCATATCCACTGTTAAACCCCATGGAAAATGTAGTCTACAGAAATACAGCAGGCACGCAGTTAAATTTCTGTGTACAATATAGAATTTTATTGTACGAGTTCAAGTTGTGTTAACATCAGTATTGGACAAGCCACCTACCGCATCACGTTTAGTACAGATTCTAACACACTTTATGGAGGAGTACAAAATATTCATATAAGATGCAGAAATCTAAAATGACAGATTTATCATACAGCTAGATTGAAAAAACAATATGTTCAACAAAACGTTGTGTTAATAGCCTTTACTAATTACTAAGAATAAACAAAATGTTTAACAAAAACAATAACGGCTAACATATTGGTTGTTATGTAAAAGCATAGTGATGCAATAATATCATGGAGGGGTGGGGGTGGGGTGGGGTGTGTGTATAATAATGAGGTACTGGCTGCCAGTTTGTGCGTGGCTGGTTGGCGGGAAAGAGGTGGCTATTATCCTGCTCGATTGATACCAATGGACTCCGTAGAGTGGAGCTGTTGTATACAGTGACAATCTTTTTGTTTCCTCCAGATCCGAGGTGTCCCGGCTCATTGAAATGTCTGGATACTAGTGTGCAGGCAATAACTTTGGACCTGCTGAATATTTTGAAAACAATTTGACTGAAAGTTGTTGGTGGCTTAGCCACCAATAACTTTCAGGTAACTTGTTTGCAAAACATTCAGCATATCCAGAGTTAAACCCCCAATGGAAAATGTCGTCTGCAGTAATTCAGCAGTCCGACAGTAAAAATCTGCTCACCTTCAATACATTCAGATATCAGAATTTTGGCCTTTCAAAAATTTTACGATGGTTTCATTCCGTATAATTTAATATAATTTTTTTAGTTGTGAAATTGAATTAGAGACACGAGTCTCTAATTCAATTTCACAACAAAAAGATTATATTGATTTATACGTAATGAAATCATCATATGCTAAGATTTATTTTGTTTCATTACATCTCGGCATACCATTTTCGTAAACAATTTTAACAATTTTATTTTCAGGCATTTTGGTATGAATATGCACCTTTAACAAAGGCTTTTACTGATTATTGTAAAAGAATAAGAAGGAAATCTTAATGATGTCTGTAATTTCTTTATGTACAGGTAACACTTCAACATGGCTAACCCTTCAATGGTCAAAATTGGTCAACAAAACAATATTTGCTTATTAATCTCCATTTGCAGACCAAGAGAAGACTATTTTTTTTAATTGTTGACTGACACTTCAGGTCTAAATTTTCAAAAATAGTCTGTTTCTTGGTCTGCAAATGAACACAGTAGAGGCAAGTTTTGGCCGGCTTGACCAGTAAAGGGTTACGCGCCTCCAGCTGTAGACCTGTCCTTGTTTGTACAACTCTCATACCTGTACAGTGTAAAGCTGCTACAGTCTGTATCATTTATTGATAATACAGATGGTGATGACAAAGATGAGTATGACACCGATGATTGTAACGTAGCTCTGCTACACAGATGCTTAACATTCACTCCAAAACAGATGAGGATAACGATGATAGATGGCAGGAAACGAGACCCGTTAAACAACAGAAACTGAATGACGATCTGCAATGACAAAAATAGCGGAATAAAAACACAATTTGTTTATTCACATGAGAGTTACTATCTATTGTTAAGTTTTATTTATAAAATAAAATAGAGCCCTACACCAGTATGTTGAGCTTTCACCGGGTATAACACTCATATCACCCAAAAACGGACTATGCAGTGGTCTTGAGAAATATCCATTTGCAGACCAAGAGATTATTTTTGAAAATTTACCACTGGAATGACTGGCTCGATAACCGAGCCAGTCATTCCACTGGTAAATTTTCAAAAATAGCTTTATCTTGGTCTGCAAATAGACATTTATTAAAAAATTTTAAAATCTTCTTGAACAAATTTGTGGGTTAAAGGGTTAAAGAGAGGGTAAAAGGATTAATGACACTTTGAAAGATCTTAACCGTTACTATTTAATAAATATCCAGATGAATATTTTGAATCTGATTTGACTGTGCACTATTGCTGCCATACGCAGCAACAGTGCCCAGTCATATTGGCTACAAAATATTCAACAACGTAACTTTATAGTTTTCAGGAAATTGATAGTTAGGGTATTCGGGGATCGACCAATCCCAACACGGCGAAGTGTGAGTGGAGCTTAGCTAGAGGTGGGCGGGGGTATAGATAAAACTGGAAAGGTTCATTCTCATATCAGATGAAATATGCTGGATACCAGTCAGATCAACTACATTGTACCATCCTCTGCTTCGCGTCGGGCTGGACAAAAATTACCTCTGCGCGGAAGAAGGTATCTGGCAGATATTTCTCAGCGCTGACAGTATATTAGAATCGTTGTCATGTGACCTTTCCAGTTATCACTGAGGATGCGACTGAAATGGTCAGAGAGCGAGCTATCAGGTGCCTTCTTCTGCTTAGAGGTAATTTTATATTATATAATTTGTTTATTTGGTACAATTCCCTTTAACCCTTTTATGAAGAAACCGGCCAAGACCGGCCTCTGCAGCGGTCTTGAGGAATGTCTATTTGCAGACCAAGTGAAGACTATTTTTGAAAATTGACCACTGGAATGACTGGCTCGGTGACCGAGCCAGACATTCTAATGGTCAATTTTCAAAAATAGTCTTCACTTGGTCTGCAAATAGACAATCAATAAGCAAATAATTGGATTTTTTGACAAAATTTTGTCATTAAAAGCTTAATTAATTACTGGTAAGCATATAGCAATCTACTTTACTGTTCACTTATCTACTTCTAATGGTAAACTTCATACATAGTATGATCAGTGGTTTCATAATTTTGAAAATGATATTAAAGAATGCTGTTCAAGACACGAAGATTACCAGCAGTATCATTGATTTTCAAATGAATCATCTTTCTAGCTAGTATGCAATGCCACATGGCTGTCTTTAGAATGGCAGTTCCTCGTTGTCACATGAATGGATTAATACTTAATTCGCCAAGCTAGCCAATCACTTATGTAATGATATTCAGTTCTGTCAAGTTGTAGGCCAAGTAATTATGTTTGAAAATTACTCAAATAGCAAAAAATTTGTCTTCTCTTGGATTACAGCAGTACAAATGTATGATAGTAAGACACATATTTAGTCCAAGTCAACTGAACGCTACTCACTTCCTAATAATCGTTATATACATAGAGTAAAACATACTTTCACCATTAAATTTTTCAATAAAATTTCAAATCTCTCATAAAAAATGTCCAATTGCTGGCAAACAGATTATTTTAGAAAATTTATCACTGGAATGACTGGCTCGCTTGGTTATCGAGCCAGTCATTTCAGTGGTAAATTGCCAAAAATACTGTTTTTCATCTGCAAATGGACATTTCCGACAACAACTAAAATATTCAACACCTTATCTGTATACCCACTTTGAAATTTAGATTCTGGGAACTCGGGTTTCAAAATGTTTCTAATGCATATAAAAAGCGGGCGAGCTGGGCGGGAAATTTGTGGGCATAGCTAGAAATGGCTCCCTCGCTTCCTGATTGTAAATAAGCATGATACCTGCTACTCACATGTAATGTAAGTGGATTGAGATTCTTTCCCGTCGCCCATGTCATTATGTTAGGATTCACTTCTGTGTTAATCAATGACAGGCTCAGGCTGGGACACACAATGACAATTAACCAAAGTAGATGACGGCTTGATAGAACAGGCGGCAACAAAAACAGGCTGGACAAAACCTATTGGTAATAAAAATGCAATATATAACATAGGCTTATAAAATATATTTACACAAACTGTAAAATAAATATTGTTGAGATCTCACAATTATTTGATTCAAAATGAATATATAAGTAGGAGGCAATTTTATCTGATTTACAAACCACTAATTGAGGAATCCAGTTTCTCAGTCAATCATATGATGTCATAATCAATTACGTCACGTGTAGGCTGATGTCATCATCAATTATGTTATGAAAGACTCGACAGGGCACAACCAGAGCCAACCCAATCGAACCATGCACCAAACATAATTGCACTTTCTGCCAAAACATGGACCAATCTCACTCATTCAGAAGCTCACACACAGGGCTTAAATATCATATAAAAACAAAAACATTCTGCCAAACTAGTAATGTTATTTATTTATTAACAACAAGTGTTATAAACAGTACGTGGGAGAAACAAAACGTGAATTCCAAGTATGTATTAAGGAACATTTTAGAGATATTAAGAATAAGAAAGCCACACCTGTCGCCATCCATTTTAATCTCACCAATCACTGTTCCCTAAACTATAGGATCATAGAAGTACTCCACCACAACCCTGATAGCATAGGAGCAACGGCTTCCCGCAAGGATCGTGAGAAATTCTGGATCCACCAACTTCACTGTATGGATCCCATCGGTATTAATCACGCGGATTGGTAACACTTTAAACTACTAAAGGTAGTAAAACTTAATTAGCAATTATAGTTAAAACTGGATTCCGCCATTATCACAAGAAGTATTTAGCTAGTTAATGACGGGGTCTAATCTGTCACTCAAACTATCTGACATCATAATTAAAATATGCCACTTGTTAGCTGATGTTACAATCAAATGACTACGTCCAATACAGTAACTGACTGAATTGTGTCTTAGGGATTTTGCATTTTAATAAACATTTGATTGAATATTGAATGGTTGGGGGCTCGTGCTGCCATAAGTGTATCCAAAACTTTCAAGCAGTCAGAAAAGTATAAAAGCAAGTGTGAAACGATAATAATCCAAATCGTGATCAGAGTCAGAAAGAAAGAGTTAGAACAGACCAGACCCCGTGCATGCAATGCACACACACACAAACACACACGCACACACATGAATGCGCATGCACACACATGCCCTGTTTATCACAAAATTCACCTGCAAAATGCATAGAGAGAACTGACAGCATAGCATCAGCTGGAAGGCATTCCGTAACGTCTGCACAAAGTTACGAGCCTGTATGAGCAAAAAGAATACAAGCATACAAACTATATACGTGTACTGCGGGTGCTCGACTGTCATCTAGATGATATCATTACACAGAACAAACATACGTGAAAGAAAAGCAAAAGTTGCTTGATCCATAGAATTGATATTCCATAAGCATAAGCTTTTATTTCTAATATTCATGTTGTTACCAGCCATTTCCTTCCCATTTTACGTTTTTAAATTGCTGTAATGATATATATAGTCCAGTCCAAGAAGTTATAACAATTGCACGAAAAAATATAGTGACAAATGCAACCAATGCTTTGTACTTCGTTTCAAATTATTTTTAATTGATTATTTAAAACTTCAGTGCTTCATCAAAATTTACATGCATATTTCATAACTGGTTTGTAGTATTTACAACAACATTTGAAGCACAGCTTCAGCCAAGATTGCTACATCATCGTTGCTAGGCAACAATGCGAGTACGGTAGCAATACATTATTTATGACAAGTGTCACTAGAGCATGGAACTATAACGCAATTCATAACTCGTGGGAAACAGTGACATATAATAGTTAAATGAATGCCCCCATAATGGATGGATATGATCTGTCACTCAAGTATATGATGTCATAACTAAATATCTTACTAGTTAGCTGATGTCAGAATCATAATGACGCATACATCTAGCTCCGTCATGAAAATCGAAACATCCATCACTAATGTACTATTTGTATGCCTTTGATGAATTTACAATTCAATAAACATTATGTTGAATATTTTGAAAATAATTTGATTGGGAGCTATTGCTGCCATAGGCAGGAACTGCAGCTAGTCAAATTAGTTTCAAAATATTCAACAGCTTACCTCTATAGCTCCCTTAAAATTTAGATGCAGAGTTTCAAATCAATTCCAACACTTGTAAAAAAGTTGGAGGAGCTTAGCTAGAAATAGGTTAGAAACTAACATTGTTAGAAATTGATCCCTTCATTGAATATTATCTTACTGTTGTGATAAAACTTAACTCCAATAGACAATGTCTTTTGTTGGTCAATGTCTGGCCATTCATTTTGGACAGTTGTTCTGTTGACTACCATATTTAACCCTTTAACCCTCAAATTTTTTTCAAGAACATTAAAACTTTCTCATAGCAATTGTCCATTTGCTGACTAAGAAGACTATTTTTTTGGTGTAATTTACCACTGGAATGACTGGCTCAGTTATCGCAGAAAAATTTACCAGTCAAATTTCTGTATCTAAATTAGGATGCCTACTTCCATAGGTTTATTCTAGTTCAGTTTAGTTTAAATCGGCCTAGCAGTGAGTAATCTTTCAGAGCAAAAGTTTATGGATGATGGCCGAAGCTCGCTTATCCATTCACTATCTTTCTCAAAATTTAAGTCAAAACAGGTATTTCAGTTTCCGTCAAAGAAATTAGAATTTAAACCGTACCTGTGCAATAAGCTGTATAAAACTGATATTGTCCTCTCTTTGTAAGCTGAGTGAGCATGGTAAGCTTAACATGCTGGCCACAAGCTGCATTGGTGTGGTCATGCTTTCTTCCCACAGGTCCATTATAGCAGGGTGACGGGCACATGACTGAGGATACAACGGCTCTATACCAATACTGTAGCGCGAAACAGACAAAATAAATGGAAGACAGCAACAGCTTCCAGCCAAATTATTTTCCCAAAATTCATCAGGATAGTTATTAAATAATAAAGAATGTATTATACCCGCACCTACATGACATTACATACGCTGGCTTAAGGAGAGACAAAATGGTGGCAGCCATGAACCAACCTTATCGAGATATTAAAAAAGCATATTTTGGTGATATAAATAGGACAATACCCGAACATGAATAATATCTAATCTCTATGCTAAATCTATCAATGCGATGCAATATTTGAGATGAGATTAGTATCTCTTTAACCCTTTCACCTTCAAATTCCAGAAAAAGCGTATTCTTTATGATATACAACTTATCCTGTTCAACACTTTAAAATTAATATGATTGAAAGCCGCTGCAGCCAGTCAAATTAATTGTAAAATATTAAACAGTTTTCCTCCATGGTTGCGTTGAAATAAGAAAATTTACCAAATTTCGTTTTCACGAGTGAGATGACATACTTACCTCCCTAACACTCTTGATATACTAGTATATCAGCTCTAAGTTCAATAATATTCAGAATTATAAAAAGTTAGGTGCCCCTAATGGGCAGGGGATGTACACAGACATGCACTTGACAGACCCCACCTACTGCGCATGTGCATACTGGTACTTCTGTTACTAAATATTGGCTGACATAGAAGCAACTATTCAAATAACCAGAGGACCAGGCCTCCGTTGTGTGGAGAGGCCGGGATCCTGTTAGGGAGATAAGTATGTCATCTCACTCGTGAAAAAGAAATTTGGTAAATTTTCTTATTTCACATCATGAGAACATACTTACCTCCCTAACACTCTTGATAAAAAAACAATTTTAAAAACTCCCCGAAAGAACCACAATTAAGAGACATTAACCATCACCACATTTAGTAAATAAAAAATTACACCATCACCAGGAAAAAACCCAAAATGGTTACATATACTGACCTCTGATGTCTTGGGCGCGGCACTCATCTCTTCCCCCACCGGATGAAGAGAATTGTACCAGCTAATAGTAGGGATACCCTACCAACAAATGTGATATTTGTAAATAGCAGAGGAGGAAAACTAATTACAAATATATACCTCTACATTTATTTATTTTCTGAGGACTGAGACGGCAAGCGGGTTAGAAGTGTCACGAAGGTAATGGTTGGTAAAAGTTGATTCACAGTGCCACTGGGCTACTGACATAATGTCTTCAATAGAAACACAATTAAAGACACTATGAGCCTTGGCTCTATCTACTTGAATTGCAGTGGCTGTCTTATGACAGAATTGAATACATTCTACTATCCATCTGGAAATAGTGTCTCTTGACGCCCTACCATGGGGTTCAATATATGACAACCATAGGGAACATGGGTCCGTCCGCCAAACCGGAGTTCTTTTCTTGTACTTATTTAAAGCACGGAAAGGACACCATGTTTTAGCACCAGGATCATATCTGGTTAAGGCAGGTAAAATAATAGGTTGACTCGGATATTTTAAAGATTGATTCTTAGCCAAGAAATTCAATCTTGGTAGAAGCTTAAGGCCTTCACCTGTAACTATATAACGGTCAGGTTCAGGAGACAACGCATGAATTTCACTCCTGCATCTGGCTGATGCTGCCGCAACTAAAAATACAGTTTTACGTGTCAATAATTTTATAGATATAGCACTAAGTGGTTCAAAAGGTTTATCACTCAATACTTGAAGACCCAGAGAAAGACTCCATGACGGTGTCAGTGGAGGATTTCTCGGTCTGAGATTGGCCATACCTTTAATAAGAGCATTTAAAACACTTATTTCATCACTTCCCCTCTTTGCCAAGCAAGGGATAAGTCATTAATGTTGATTTATATCCGGCAATAGAATTAGGCTTAAGACAATAGGCATCATAAGGTGACAGAGAAAATCAGCTACTACCTGAATAGATGCATCCATCGGATTGATACATCTCTTTGAGCACCATTCTGCAAATCTGGTGATTTTATAATTATATGCTCTGGAGGTTGACCCCCTTCTGGCTCTGGCCACGAAATTGGCTGCTTGCTCAGAAAAGCCCTCCTTAATTGCAGATTTTTTGACAACATTCATGCAGTCAATTGAAACATTGACGGATTGTTGTGAAGTGTCTTGCCCTGGAAGATAATATTGTCCATCAGAGGCAGAGGAACCGGATTGCAGACCAGAATGTCCAGCAGATCCGTAAACCATGATCGGCGTGGCCAATTCGGGGCGATCATAAGCACTTGGCATTCCTCCTGCTTGATCTTCTGAAGAATCCTTGGAATCAGGATTGTTGGAGGGTATGCGTATGCATACATTCCCTTCCAACTGATAGCTAGTGCATCTATTGCGATAGCGCTTGGATCTGGAATCGGAGAAACGTACGTCGTCATCTTCACATTCTTCTTCATTGCGAACAAATCTATGTTGGGCTTTCCACAATGATTGAACAGGCGATCTGCCACACATTGATTTAGTCGCCATTCCGTAGGCAGAATACTCATCCTTTGGCTCAATGAGCCTGCTAACAGATTCAGCCTTCCCGGAATATGAACTGATTTCAAGGTGATCATATGATCCATGCACCAGCAAAGCAGCTTCCATGTTATCATAGAGACTGGGCGACTTCGCTGGGCCCTGGCAGTTTATGTAACTCACTACTGTAGAGTTGTCTGAACGTATCATTAAAAATTTTCGCTACACTTCCAGAAGTGTTCCCGGCCTAGAATTACAGCCTGTAATTCTAGCATGTTGCTGTGTTCCTTTGACTGTTCCAAATTCCATAGCCCTGATATAGTGGCTTCTTCCAGGCAAGCTCCCCATCCCTCCATCAATGCATCCGTAAACATCGTTACTTGAGGGTGGAGGGGTCAGCATGACCCCCGCCATGAGATTTACTCTCTCCATCCACCAATGAAGGTGATGAATGAGAGGGTCCAAAACTTGAATGCGTGAGTCCAGTGATCCTGAACTCTGCATCCACTGAGTCATGAGAAACAATTGAATCGGCCGCCTGCGTAAGGCCGCCTGAGGAGTGACTGGTTCCATTGAAACCATCAGACCTAACATTCTCAGATAGACTCATGCTACACTATAACGACTGTTGCAAACCAACTGAATGCAGGAGAGGAGATTTTCCACTCTCTCCTGGGATGGATAAACATATCCTATCTCCAGATCGAAGAACATACCCAGGTAAACAAACCTCTGGGATGGAGTCAGCTCTGATTTCTGAAAGTTGATTATCCAGCCTAAATCTGTGAGAGTTTTCAAAACTATCTCCAGATTTGCTGTCAAACTTTCAGGGTTGTGTGCTTTCAGCAACCAGTCATCTATGTAAGTGTGGACAGCTATATTTCTCCTGCGGAAGTATGCGGTGATAGCAAGTACCACTCGAGTGGGAGCCATCGAGATGCCGAATGGAAGAATTCTGAACTCCTCGCGCGCCACGCCCAATGCCACGTGCACCTCGGTGCGCAGGCTGTTGTCTGGCTGGCTGCACTTGAGGCGCTGGCTGACAGCACGCTGCTGCTGGTGCAGCTGACGCGGTCTCTGAACCCGGCCGGCCTGCTGGCCTCTGACAATGCCAGCACCACCACGAGCATCATGCTGTCAAGCAGCCCAGGGCTGAACAAGCACATGTTCTCTGCGCAACACTTCAAACTGTGCGCCCAGCACCCTCTGGTTATTTACCAAAGTCACTGTCTCTTGGAGGTGCCGACAACCTTCACCTCCAAAAAGACCAGGGCCCGCCATCGGCGCTTGCAACAAGCGTGACGAGCTCTTGTGATGGGTACAAATTGTCCAACGCAAAAGTGCGCCTCGTCCTCAGTGATTTGGTGACTGACATAGTCAGACAATCCAACGCCAGGTTGATCCCATCCTGGATAGCTTGTTGGACACAGGGCTAGGTTGTTGGTGCACCGAGGCTACTACTACCCCGAATGGCAGCTGAGACACATGAGACAGCGCACTAATCGCTGCTCGTGATCTCTCTTCAGTGTCGTGCAAGGCGGCATTAGCCGAGCGCATAGCGCCCGAGCACAACGCTCCCGTGTCAGCACGGGAACACGGCCGTGTATCTTCTCCCAGAGTGGCGTGGTCATCCGCGCTCGGTCTGGGCGCAAGGCCATATCGAGCATACTGACTAGCAGTAAGCCGACATTGCCTAGCAACCTCGCGAGGGGGGGGGGGGGCCTTCGCGAGGCGACCTTTTGGTCTAATCGACTCCTCTGCCGCCGAGAACATATTTAAGATATGTTCAGCATACGGCAGAGACAGTCGTGTTGGCCAACGGCTTTGCCTGTAACCATGCCCGAGGATTAAAGATGGCCGTTTCGTCCAGGGAGAGCTCTGGTCTGACAGCGAGGAGCCACGCGCATGCGTCAGACCAGTCTTCATCCGTGGCTACCCGCGAATTGCCGACGAGCAGCGGGCCCTCGTCATCCTCAATGGCATTCGCAAGTATGGCCGAGGAGGAGGCTATAGATGAACCCGGCTGCCCAGGGAATGCATATGGGCCCGAGAGGGCTGGCATAACATTCTCCATAGGCTGGCCGGGCACCAAGGTCGCGCTTGTGTGTGGGGTATCATGCACAGCAGCGCCACCCGGATCGTCCGTATGAGATTCCATGCTTAAGCGTGGAATCTTATACGGGCGGCCGTCCGCTCCAAACCAGCACACACGCTGAATCATGAAACCTGCTCCCGAGGGAACAGTGCCATAGGTGCGAGCGGCCACGCTCTCCATGAGAGGAGTGTAGACGCTTGCATCCATGTCTTCATGATCATCCTGTGGACCGAGCAGGTAGTCTTCATCATCTTCCTCGTCAGGAAAGTTAGACTCTGGGTTAGCAAGAAAAATTAACCCAGACTGACCAGGAGAATGCCTGAAAGCAGATGAGGGTACTCCGCGAGTGATCGTAGTCAGGCCCACTGGTCGGGTCCCGCCTGATGCTGCTCGCGCCGCTGGATCACCAGGCGATGTGAACATCAAGCCTGGGTCCGAGATGGCCACCCCTGGATCACTAAACACTTTGTCCGAGCTAGTAGAGCATGATCCAGGGACAGGCGGGGCTACCTGCGAAGCATGTCAGGCATCAGATCTTTCAAAGTCCTGCGCATCTCACTCACTAACTCAACCTTGAAGACCTCAAGCTCACCCTTCTCAGAGGCCTTCTTCTTACCCTCCTTCTTTGCCTTCTTGTCCTCCTCAACCATCAGCTTAGCCTGAAAAGCAAAGAATTCAGAGGTTAGATCCTCCCCACTCTTTACAAATGACACATTTGCTAGACAGCCTACACACTGTACAAAGATGGCAAGGATGGGGGAAGAATCTAGCTTCATGGCCTTGAAGCATGATGCACATGACTTCTGAAAAGGAAGGCATACGAAGACAATGAGTATTATAGTTTGCAAAAACCTTGTTATTTGACTATTAGTAAAAAACAAGTACAAACTCGAGAGAAGACACCCACTTTTATTACAGACAACCCTGATAGGACAGCTGACTTCTCTTGTTAATAATAACAAATCACAACCAGGATCCCAAATTAAGAATGAGAGAAAAAATTATTGACTATCTAGATATCGCTCCACATTCATAATAAAGGGTGATAAAAACATCAAAAAGATTTCTCTAAACTACAGATTATGACATCAAGGAAAGAGAAAAAACTCTGGTTGATTATGACATCAAACCTCAATGCAACAGCTCCTTCAAGGAGAGGGGACATCAGAAATGAATGCAAGAAATATCTAGTGACTAAAGACATTCATTACTCCCGAATATTATAATATTAAATTATATATATTTGAGAACCCATGCACATACAAGAGAGAATACAGTGCAATAACACATGGCAGCAGAAATTTGTGAATATTTTCAAATAATTATGTGCCATAACTAATAAACTCCCTTAGCCTGAGCACAGGCAAAACCATCCTCTTGTGCAGGAGAACACGTCCATCCATCTGCTGAGACTCTTCTTTATGTAGAACTGATGCGGGGGATGGGACAAAAGGAAGGTGATATTTCCTTTATTCATTTACTATATCTCCATCCCGTAGACATATCACAATGATAAGTCAAAAAAGAGAAGTGAACAACCTTCAAGAGAAGAACAGGAACCCTTACCATCCAAAAGTTGAACCTGTGAACACAAATCACAAGGGATTAATAGCCCTAGGCGCTGGGAGAAATTTAAAAAGGATTCCCAGCGCCTGAAATTGCGGTAACGCCAAAACGGCCGCGAATGAAAACCGATAACATATAAAAGTTACAAGTCTAAGTTAATAAATGGAACAATATCACCTTAACAGATGATGACGAAGCTTCCTCTGCAGACTTTGAATCAGCCATTATTCAAAAGAGGTGATAACAAGTATTGAAAATTCTCAAAAAGAGAATGGGAAAGTTTTCCACATGTAGCCTATCAGCCAATATATTAGAAAACAGAAGTACCAGTAAGCGCATGCGCAGTAGGAGGGGGTCTGTACATCCCCTGCCCATTAGGGGCACCTAACTTTTTATAATTCTGAATATTATTGAACTTAGAGCTGACATACTAGTATATCAAGAGTGTTAGGGAGGTAAGTATGTTCTCATGATGTGAAAATGAGATATGGGGAATTCATTGGTGAAAGGGTTAAGCTTAAAACATTGTAAGCGATCATATAAATCAGTATTTTGTTAATTAGATTACACAGCATTTAAGTGTGTCTTAAAGTAGGGATCATCATAGATTTGCAGATGAATGCCTGCATACATAAAGTGCAACCTATACAAAATGGTAAACCTATTGGAATGCAGAAATTGATCGCCTTCGAGAGTTCAGATATACAGCTTTGGGAGAACAGTGGTTTGGATTGGAGGGTTCCGTTTGGTGAAATTTCATTGTATCAGAAATTGTTTGTGTGTATATTGACAGTACCTTGCATTTGCTTGTATAAATGTGGGTGTGTTATGAATATTGACAGAGCTTCCTAAAGACAGGACAACCTCTCCATATTTTTGCATAATCCTGATCATCTCAGTGGTAGCTGTAACAAGCAAACAGTCACCTGTATCTAACTATACCAAACAATAATAATAATAATAATAATAATAACAACAACAAGAGGCCCAAGGGCCTGTGACGCTCACCTGGACAATCAACATTTGAACCATTTGCATTTAAATAGACATGGATAATTTTCGGAAAATCCAAGATGGCCACCGAAAAAATAGACCAATCCAGATTCTCATTTGACATTTTGAAGCCTACCATCATAGAATTGTTTGACCCAAGTTTTGTTGAAATCGGACAATTGATTAAGGAGTATGTATGTATGATTACTGTATTCTGCGGCTGTAGTAGTAGAAACATCCTACAGCTGCAATCAGTCCTTCTTCGCTTTTGCCCACTGTGTCTTGTCCTCAGCTGAAATCCTTAGCTTCCTCAGGTCCATTCTTGACTTGAGTGTACTAAGTCCTGCTTTCTTGATGTCACCTCGTAGCATGCTTAGCAGATTTATGCAATGACATCCTCTCCTGGCTTTGTATTTGCTGGCTCCGAGTAGGGCAAATTCCAAGGCTCTCTGCGCTGGTGTCTCTTCTGGCATCCTTAGCACATGGCCAAACATGGACCTGTGCTGGGCGACTTTTACAGACAGCAGCGACGTATTACAAATCTTGTATAGTGCATCGTTGGAAATTATGCTGTCTGGCCATCGGTAGTGTGTAGGTGTTTGCGGTGGCAGGCATCGAGTTTGTCTAGAGCTGCCTTTGGAGCTGCCCAGCTGTTACAGTTATACAGCATCAAGGATACGCAGGTTGCATTGTATAAACATAGCCTCTTTATCAAGGGCATCTTTGATCTACGAAACCATAGCTTCCAGAAGGACTGGAAAGCTATGTTCCCCATGATGCAGCATGCAGAAATGTCAGCAGTATTGCAAAGCAGTGAGCCAAGGATTCTACTTTTCCTCCATGGTTCGCCGCCACGAAGTGGGTCGCCATTTTCTATAGTTTCATGCTTTGTTGATAGGTATATGTGGGTAAACTCTGTTTTGAATTCATTCATAGAGCTTCTCAATTTTTAGTTTGCTTGCAGCTATTGGGAGAAGTTGGTCAAGGTGTTTCTTTTCCTCATGAATGAAGTCCACATTGTCGGCATATTCCATCTCTAGCGGTATGCCCAGTATTGACACTAGGAGTTTTGGTCTTGTGGAACTTTCCCACACAGATTTCAATGCGGCAGCAAGGTAGCAGGTGAAAAGCACCGGAGATAGACCATCTCCCTATGGGGAGCCGATTGATGTCTCCAACTCTATAGATTTCACTGACTTGACTCGTACTCTCAGCTTGATGTCTGCAAGCAGTAGTCTCACTAGTCGTAGCTCATCTTCATTGCAACTGGCCTAGCATAGTACATCTAGGTTCTTTGAGCGTTTAATTGTGTCAAAGGCTCGTGACATGTCAATGCCCATTTTGTGGAAGTCCCAGTGTTTGGACATGACTACCGACACAAGCATGTGTTGAGCCCATACAATGTCTGCGCAGCTAGGTCCACGTTTGAAGCCACTTTGACATGATCCGGTGACGTAATCGACCTTATCGCGGATGCGGCATAGAGTAACATTGGATAGGATTTTCCGTATGCTGTTGAGGAGCACAATGGGCCGCAGATTGGCTGGCGGCCCAGGTGGCTTCTTGGGCTTGGGTAGTGCAATAAGGGTGCCTTGGCCTACAGCGTCGATGGGAAGGTGGTGCATAAAAGCTGAATTGATTAGGTGCGTGATCGGTTTTGAGATAATTTCACTTGCATATTTGAATAGTTCATTGCTCATGCCATCAGGTCCAGATCCATGTCCATTTTTCAGGGCTTTAAGTGCCTTCTCAACTGCTGCTGTTTTAATTGGTGTTAGTAATGGCCTGGGGTCTCCTGAGAACAGGTGCAAGGGCTCATCATCGTTGTCAGTGAACTGATCCTTGAACAACTTTCTGATCGCCTCTGCTTTTCCCTGGTCAGTCCCGATAAAGTGGCCTTCAGAGTTGTGTACAGTGAGTGGTGGTGTATAGTCAATAACTCTCAGGGCTCGGGCTGCCCGAAACATTTTGTGACAGTCATCCGTGGCAGTGATTTCATCTGCTAGGGAGTCTGCCTGTTGAATAGCAAGATCTTTTAAGCGTCCCCTAATGTGGTGCAGAATAGTATTGCACTCCCGGCGTAGTTTGGTGCTGTCTTCACTTTGGCCACTTTGATAGATGTGCAACCGTAATGCTTTCTGCTCTGTTGACAGTTTTACTACTAGAGGGTCGTCAGTATACCTAGTTTGGTTGTTTTTAAGAACACCTATGGTGCTGGTAGCGGATTATTCCATAGATTTCAGTATTTTGGTTAGGGCTTCGTTTGGATCAGAGCTGACATCGGTGTTAGCTATCTGCTCCCGAGGGCTTTTTTGTATAACATTTGAGTGTCAGTGTCGCTGATGAGCTTAGGTAGGTTGTAGGTGACTCTACCCTCTTGCCTGGTATGGTGTTTATATATTAGGCAGAGATCGCTCATCTGAAGGCGTGTGATGACTAGCTTATGGTCAGAATTGAGGTCTATGCCTCCATACAAACGAGCGTTCCGGAGTAAGGTAGTAAGATAGCTGTTGTAGCCTTAAGCCTTTTGGGCCGTTGCGATCAGTAATGTGTCCAGTCCATGTTGTCCGGTGATGGCGTGAGTGTTTGAAAGCCGTATTTGTGACAAATATGCCATTGGAACTAAGGAATGCCACCAGTGCATCACCATTGCTGTTGCGTGTGCCCTCTCTATAGGATCCCGTGCATAAGCCAAGTCCAGAACCTTTGTCCACAATTACGAATATACCCAGCTTGGAGTTAAAATCTCCACACACGAACAGTTGCCATCTAGCTGGGATTGTAATAGCGGAGCTCAGTTCTGCACAGAAGGAATCTAATATTGCTGGATTCTCTTTGGCTTTTTCGGTAGTTGGGCCGTATGCCTTGACATTTCGACACATAGTGGTGGTGTGTTTTCATGTAGGTACAGCCAGCTCGATGAATGCAACGTGATCAATGATACATCCAAAACTAATGACATGATCCAAGACCCGTGGTCCGATTACGAATCCTAAGCCCCGGTATGTGGCTTGTTTTTTCTCTATGAGCACTAGCTTATGGCCTGTCTGTAGTTGCTGCTCTGAGTGTTTAGCTACTTTAGTCTCTTGAATGCATGCAATATCGATGTTATAGTGTTCACAGTCTGCACCTAAGGTTTGCCTCTTTGATGGTGCACTCAGACCACATACATTCCATGTAGCTATGGTAAGCTCTTGGGAAGATTGCATCGTCTGAGGATGTCGATCAGTTTCTTGTTTGAAGAAGGGTAGACATAATCAGAGTTGCCTCTGTATGCGGATGTCATCCAGCAATCCTTGATGACTTAGTTTCCCAACAAAGTTGGTACTTACGGAGGAGACCAGCATGAAGGTGTCATCTTTCTCCCCTGATTAAGGAGTACCATCTTTAAATGGTTCCGGATAATTTTCAGAAAATCAAAGATGGCCACCAAAATACTGACCTATCAATATCTTGAATATATTTTCTAGAGGCTACCACTATAGGATCCTTCCAGACAAATTTTGTTTAAATTGCCGAAGGGGTTAATGAGGAATAGTGTCTAACGAATTCCCATTTCCCAGAAAATCCAACTTGGCCACCTAAAAAAATCAAGCAGTCAAAATTCTGTATATAAGTTCTGAAGTGTACCAGACTAGGGTACATCCAGCTGACTTTGGTTAAAATCGGTAAAGCGGTTAATGAGGAGTAGCCTTTTAAATAATTTCCAAAAGATTTTCAGAAAATCCAAGATGGCCACTGGAAAAATTGACCTATCAGAATTCTATATGCATGTTCTGAAGCATACTACTCTAGGGACCTTCCCACTGAGTTTGATTGTAATCGGCCCAGTGGTTAATGAACAGCAGGCTCTTAACTGATTTTCAGAAAATCCAAGATGACCGCCGGAAAAATTGACCAATCAAAATTCTGTGTACATGTCCTGAAACCTCCCATCCTGGTATCCTTCCAGTCAAGTCTGGCTGAAATTGCCCAACAAGTTAATGAGTAGTAGCGTTTTAAACAATTTTCCGCAAATTTTTGGACAATTCAAGATGGGCACCGAAAAAATTGTAGAATCAAAATTCTGTATGCATGTTCTGAAGCATACTACTCTAGGGTCCTTCCCACTGAGTAGGCTTTTAACTGATTTCCAGAAATGTTCAGAAAATCCAAATGGCCGCCAAAAAAATCGACCAATCAAAATTCTGTATACAGTTTCGGAAACCTATTAGCCTAGTATTCTTGACATCAAATCTGGTTGAAATTGCCCAAGAAATTAATGAAGAGTAGCGTTTTAAACGATTTTCAGCCATTTTCCCCCAGAAAATTCAAGATGGCCAACGAGAAAATTGACCAATCAAAATTTTGTATACATGATCTGAAGCATACCAGTCTAGGATCATTCCATCCCAGTTTGCTTGAAATCGGCCAAGAAGTTAATGAGTAGGTTTTTATCTTATTTCCAGAAATTTTCTGAAATCCAAGATGGCCAGTGGAAAAATTGGTTAATCAAAATTCTGTATATAGGTTCTGAAGCCTACATGTACCTCCATACCCCCCTAACACTCTTTGATACTCCCAAATATTGACTTTCACTCAATAAACACTCAGATTAAAAACAGTTAGGTGCCACTGCCCCTACTGGAGGGGTAGTTAGATGACAGTCCGGCGGATGCCAGCCCCAACCTCCTGCATGTGCAGACTAGCACTTCCTCTGACTAATTTATTGGCTGACACAATGCAACTTTAGAAAGCCTGAAGTAAGAGCCTCTGCGGGGCGGAGAGGCCGTGTCCCTGTTAGGGAGGTAAGTATTAACTCTCTCGTGAAAAAAGAAATCCGTGATTTCGTTTATTTGACTTCAAGCGTATACTTACCTTCCTAACACTCTTTGATATTGCCAGAATTCGTAAGAGAATTTGGCGGGAGGGAGGCGAAGCCAAAAAACTTCTGAAATTGTGAGAAAAACACAACCACAAAATGATTTGACCATCGGATAGCACGACCGATGGCTGAGAGAAGACCAGATGTCATATGCACTCCCCACTCCCCCCTTTTCTTGGGAGGGAGACAGAATGAACTCAATGCCATGTCCCATACACTCACTATGTACAAGTGCCTTGTACTATAGGACATTAGACGAAAAAGGCTCCATTTTTGTATACTCTCAAGAATGAACCACATAAAACACATACCATCACCATATTAATAACGAAGAGTCATGTGACAAAACAATCAACAATGAACAACATATAAACAAGACTGACCTTGTGAATTGCTTGATGCTGTCATCATCTTCCCATTGGTGAAGACTGATACAGTCCAGACATGTGGTTGTTTACATTGATAAATTGTGATATATATAAAAAAAATTGAACCTCGTCAATATATGTACACTTAAATATTTTTTTCAAAATCGATAAGGCGAAAAGGATTCGAGGTGTCACGGAGGTAATGGTCGGTGAAACTTGACTCACACTGGGACCTCATTAAACAGGGCAGTGGAAGCCACTACGCCGCGAACACTGTGCGCCTTGGCAAAGTCAACTTGTTTACCTGTGGCAGATTTATGACAAAATTGAATACATTCTACAATACACCTGGAAATGGTGTCCGTGGAAGCCCCACCATGAGGTTCAATATATGACACCTATAATGCTGTTGGGTCCGTCCACCATTCCTGGGTACGTTGTTTGTACCTGTTTAATGCGCGGACTGGACACCATGGTTTTGAATGAGGATTATATCTAGTAAAGCTGGTAAAAATATGGGTTGACTTGGATATTTCAGACTGGTTTTTAGCCATGAAATGTATCCTCGGTAGAAGCCTAAGGCCTTCCCCTGTAACCACATAACGGTCTTCCTCAGCTGATAAGGCAAGAATTTCGCTTCTCTGCCTAGTCGAGGCCGCAGCAATTAAAATTAGTTTTAAGTGTCAACATTTTCATAGAAATGGAACTTAGTGGTTCAATTGGTTTATCAACTAATACCTGGAGCACTAGTGATAAACTCCAAGACGGAATCACAGGGGGATTCCTTGGTCTTAGATTGCCCATTGCCACTGCGCACGAGTTAGTGATGTGTTCTTACACACCTTCTGTTATGAGAAGAGAATTTGGTCTCGCAATTTCATTGGTTGTTGGACATAATTATATCTAGAAAATCCAATGACATTACGTGAGAGATTTTCACAGAAGTTTGAGACGCGTTCTTTCACGCCTTCGATACTGAAGAAGCTAATTCTTCCTCACGATTTCCTTGGTAGCTGTATATAGAAAACCAATGAAATAGCGGGCGAGTTTTCTCACAATAGAAGTGAAGAAAGCAAGTTCATAAATAATCGCACTGTAGAAGACACTTGACAACACGCGCGTTACCATTATATTCGCATTCTACAATTAACCATTTAATGGTTAAATTTGCCTAAAAATTTTAATTAAAAATAGTTAATGGCCATTTGCAGGTCAAGAGATTATTTTTGAAAATTTACCACGGGAATGACTGTCTCAGTTACTGAATAAGCCATTTCAATGGAAAATTTCAAAAATAATCTCTTGACCTGCAAGTGAACATTTATCAGGAAAACTATCACAAGCCTTCTTTGACTAATGTGTTCTAAAGTGAAGATTTTTTAAAATTCAATTGTTGATGTGTTGCTAAAATGGCATCTGAGTGAAAAGTGCCCAAAGGGGCAAACCTTGCTAAATGGAGGACCAAGAGTGGTTAAGTCCTCATTTTCTGGGTCCTACAGTTGACTATGAAATTGTTTTATCTTTATGCATTTTCTCCTGAAAATGTCTTAGTCTATTTGAATTTTTCAGGACAAAATGGGTAAAAATAGAACAATTTCACAGCCAACCGAAAACCTATATTTTTCTCCAGAAATGCAGGAGATGGCCTCTGAGAGCATCTAGATTTAAAATTTTTCCGGGGGAGGACCCCCGGACCCCCCACCACGGCATTAGAACCCAGCAAATAATCCTCTTCTAAGATTAGACTCCAGGTCAGTGAAGAATGTTAACCCGGACTGGCCAGGAAAGGTGCCATAAAAGGTAGTGGTACCTGTAGGGTGCGGATAATTCTTGGAACCCGACAAGCGGGAACCAGGCTCCTGCGACACCTGTCCACGAACAACCGGCGCGGCAAGCCTGCTGACAGAGTCCTCATAGTGGGCTTCCCCCTCTAATGGGACCACCTCTGAATCTTGGACGAAAACTGGTAAATCCCCAAAGACTCAAGAGTACCGATTCAGAGGTGGGGATTATCTGCTCCGGAGCAGGAGAAGACAATAAAGGATTTGGTCCAGGGAACATGCCGCGAAGCAACTCTGGAACCAAATCTTTTATCGTCTTCTTCATCCCTCCCATCATCTCAAGATGGAAGGTACCATATCCATGGCGGTTGAAGCCTTCCTCTTACCCTTCTTACCAAGACCTCACTCCTTCTTTGAGCGTCTCTCCTCCTCTAAGGCCTTCTCCTTGGCCTGCAATGACAAGAACTCAGTCATTAATTTGCTCCACCCCCCCACTGTTTACATATGTCACAATTTAACAATGGGCCACATGGACTACATTGGAAACACAGGTGAGGGGCGAATCTAGGTTTGAGAAACCTGCCAACAACTAGGTTTCTGAAAAAGGCCATAAGACGAAGACAATGAGTATTTTAGTTAATGAATTAGTAAAACTCAAACCCAAAATAAAGAAAATAAACACTACTACACTAACAGTTAAACCAGGCGTTGGACAAAACTTTATCATATTAATAAAGGTGCAAGGCTGATTATGATGTTATAACCTCAAAAATAAGAAGGTAATCCGACTTGAAAACAACATCCAGGTGTAAGGACGAATTATATTCATAATCTAGAACACAATAACTGGAAAGGATAGTAATACAAGCTATGCAAACATCAGAAAAACGATTAAGAAAATTTATCAAATTTCTTTTTCACGAGTGAGATGACATACTTACCTCCCTAACACTCTTGATATACTAGTATATCGGCTCTAAATTCAATAATATTCAGAATTATAAAAAGTTAGGTGCCCCTAATGGGCAGGTGGAAGTACACAGTCATGAACATGACAGACCCCACCCACTGTGCATGTGCATACCGGTACTTGTTACTAAATATTGGCTGACATAGAAGCAACTATTCAAATAACCAAAGGACCAGGCCTCTGTGGGGTGGCGAGGCCGGGATACTGTTAGGGAGGTAAGTATGTCATCTCACTCGTGAAAAAGAAAGTTGATAAATTTTCTTATTTCACATCATGAGAACATACTTACCTCCCTAACACTCTTGATAATAACCAGAATTTGAAAGGAAATTTGGTGGGAGGGAGGCAAGGTCCTGAAAACCAGCACACCCTCGAAGAGACTAGGCTCTTTGAATTTTCAAGAGATTTAAAACATCTGAAATTGTGACTGAAACACAACCAGGAATAGAATTTTGCATCGGATAATCGACCGATGAAGACAGATTGATCAAAAGGCAAATGCGCTCCCCCCCCCCCCCCCCTTCTTTCTGAGGAAGGTTAGGAAAAAACTGCGCTAAATGACTAGCACATTCTCTCTTACTTAATGAAAAGTATTACTAGACATTGGAAAAAGAAGAATTGCTTCAATTTCAAAACTCTCTGAAAAAAACACAATTAAGAGACATTAACCATCACCATATTAAACAAAAAAATGACACCATCACCAAGATAAAAAACAAAATGGTCATATGACTGACCACTGATGTCTTGGTCGTGGCACTCATTTCTTCCCCCACTGGATGAAGAGAATTGTACCAGCTAATAGTACGGATACCCTACCAACAAATGTGATATTTGTAAATAGCAGAGGAGGAAACTAATTACAAACATAAACCTCTACATTATTTTATTTTCTGAGGACTGAGACGGCGAGCGGGTTAGAAGTGTCACGAAGGTAATGATCGGTAAAACTTGATTCACAGTGCCACTGGGCTACTGACATAATGTCTTAAATAGAAACACCATTAAATAATGCTGTGGAGGTTACCACACCACGGACACTATGAACCTTGGCTCTATCTACTTGGATTCCAGTGGCTGTCTTATGACAGAATTGAATACATTCTACTATCCATCTGGAAATAGTGTCTCTTGATGCCCTACCATGGGGTTCAATATATGACAACCATAGGGAACATGGGTCCGTCCGCCAAACCTGAGTTCTTCTCTTGTACTTATTTAAAGCACGGACAGGACACCATAGTTTAGCACCAGGATCATATCTGGTTAAGGCAGGTAAAATAATAGGTTGACCCGGATATTTTAAAGATTGATTCTTAGTCAAGAAATTCAATCTTGGTAGAAGCTTAAGGCCTTCACCTGTAACTATATAACGGTCAGGCTCAGCAGACAAGGCATGAATTTCACTCCTGCGTCTGGCTGATGCTGCCGCAACTAAAAATACAGTTTTAAGTGTCAATAATTTTACAGATATAGCACTAAGTGGTTCAAAAGGTTTATCACTCAAAACCTGCAGAACCAGAGAAAGACTCCATGACTGTGTCAGTGGAGGATTTCTTGGTCTGAGATTGCCCATACCTTTAATAAGAGTATTTAAAACACTTACTTCATCACTTCCCCTCTTTGCCAAGCAAGGGATAACAGTCATCAATGCTGATTTGTATCCAGCAATAGAATTAGGCTTAAGACTATAGGTATCATACAGGTGACAGAGAAAATCAGCTACTACCTGAATAGATGCTTCCATCGGATTGATACATCTCTTTGAGCACCATTCTGCAAATCTGTTGATTTTATAATTATAAGCCCTGGAGGTTGACCCCCTTCTGGCTCTGGCCATGAAATTGGGTGCTTGCTCAGAAAAGCCCTCCTTAATCGCAGATCTTTGGACAACATCCATGCAGTCAATTGAAACATTGACGGATTGTTGTGAAGGGTCTTGCCCTGGAAGATAATATTGTCCATCAGAGGCAGAGGAACCGGATTGCAAACCAGAAGGTCCAGCAGATCCGTAAACCATGATCGGCATTGCCAATTCGGGGCGATCAGAAGCACTTGGCATTCTTCCTGCTTGATCTTCTGAAGAATCCTTGGAATCAGGATTGTTGGAGGGTATGCGTATGCATACATTCCCTTCCAACTGATAGCTAGCGCATCTATTACGATAGCGCTTGGATCTGGAATCGGAGAAACGTACGTCATCTTCGCATTCTTCTTCATTGCGAACAAATCTATGTTCCCCAATGATTGAACAGGTGATCCGCCACACATTGATTTAGTTGCCATTCTGTAGGCAGAATGCTCATCCTTCGGCTCAATGAGTCTGCTAACAGATTCAGCCTTCCCGGAATATGAACTGCTTTCAAGGTGATCATATGATCCATGCACCAGCAAAGCAGCTTCCATGTCAACATACAGAGACTTGGCGACTTCGTTCTGTCCTGGCGGTTTATGTAACTCACTACTGTAGAGTTGTCTGAACGTATCATCACAAATTTTCCCTCCACTTCCTTTAAGAAGTGTTCCAGGTCTAGAATTACCGCCCGCAATTCTAGCATGTTGATATGTTCCTTTGACTGTTCCAGATTCCAAAGCCCTGATATAGTGGCTTCTTCCAGGCAAGCTCCCCAACCCTCCATTGATGCATCTGTAAACATCGTTACTTGAGGGTGGGGAGGGGTCAGCATGACCCCCGCCAGATTTCTTCTCTCCATCCACCAATGAAGGTGATGAATGAGAGGGTCCAACACTTGAATGCGCGAGTCCAGTGATCCTGAACTCTGCGTCCACTGAGCCATGAGAAACAGTTGAATCGGCTGCCTGCGTAAGGCCGCCTGAGGAAGGACTGGTTCCATTGAAACCATCAGACCTAACATTCTCAGATAGACTCATGCTAGAATATAACGACTGTTGCAAACCAACTGAATGCACGAGGGGAAATTTTCCACTCTCTCCTGGGATGGATAAACATATCCTATCTCCAGATCAAAGAACATACCCAGGTAAACAAACTTCTGGGATGGAGTCAGCTCTGATTTCTGAAAGTTGATTATCCAGCCTAAATCTCTGAGAGTTTTCAAAACTATCTCCAGATTTGCTGTCAAACTTTCTGGGTTGTGTGCTTTCAGCAACCAGTCGTCTATGTAAGTGTGAACAGCTATATTTCTCCTGCGGAGGTATGCCGTGATAGTAAGTACCACTCGAGTGAAGACCCTTGGAGCCGTCGAGATGCTGAATGGAAGAACCTTGAATTCCCATTGGCGTCCCTGAAAAGCAAATCTCAGGAACCGACGAAACCTCCTTGCAATTGGAATGTGGAAATAAGCATCCTTGAGATCTATTGATGCTGCCCACATCCCCTTCTCTAACTCCAACAACACCGATCTTACTGTTTCCATTTTGAAACTTGGTGTGTCTATAAACTTGTTTATAGGTTTGAGGTTGAGAATTGGTCTCTTGAATTGCTTCCTTTAGAATTAGAGATTCTATCTCCTCTTCTATGCACAACCGATTGTCTGGATCTCTTGGAATTTGAGTCCAGACCGGTACCAGAGACAGATGCAATGGTGGACCTCTTATCCATTCTGGACTGTATCCGTGCGAAAGCCATTGCAAGACCAAGCGGTCCTGAATTAACCGCCCCCACTTCTGAATGACAAACGACCTCCCACTGGTGCACCTAGGGTTGACGGGGTGCCCATAAATTTTAGAAGTGGGAGTGTCTCTGGTAGAGTGACAACACCCGAGTGGTACTTGTGGTAACTGGAAAATTTTTTAGCCCATCAGGCCCGGTTACCACGCGCCGCTCCTCGCGCGCCACAGTGCATGGGCTGCTGTCGGGCTGGCTGCGCTTGGGGCGCTGGCTGACGTACAACAGCACGCTGCTGCTGGCGCGGCCGACGCGGTCTCTGAACCCGGCCAGCCTGCTGGCCTCTGACAATGCTGTCGAGCAACCGAGGGCTGAACACGCACATGTTCTCTGCGCAGCACTTCAAACTGTGCGCGCAGCACCCTCTGGTTGTTCACCAAAGTCACTGTCTCTTGGAGGTGCCGACAACCTTCACCTCCAAAGAGACCAGGGCCTGCCATCGGCGCTTGCAACAAGCGCGACTTGAGCTCCTGAGACGGGCACAAATTGTCCAACGCAAAAGTGCGCCTCGTTCTCAGCGACTTTGTGAATGGCTCGCTGGACTGTCACAGGACTAGGCTGTTGCTGCACCGAAGCTGCTACTACCCCAGATAGCAGCTGAGAGACATGAGACAGTGCACTAATCGCCGCTCGTGAACTCTCCTCGGTGTTGCACAAAGTGGCATTAGCCAAGCGCATAGCGCCTGTGCACAATGCTCCCATGTCAGCACGGGAACCCGGCCGTGTATCTTCCCCCAGAGCGGCGCGGTCGTCTGCGCTCGGTCTGGGTGCTAGGCCATATCGAGCATACTGACTAGCAGTAACTCGACATCGTCTGGCAACCTCGCAGGGAGGGGGGGGGGGCTTCGCGAAGCGACCTTTCGGTCTGATCGACTCCTCTGCCGCCGAGAACTAAGATATGTTCAGCATACGGCAGAGACAGAGTCGTGCTGGCCAATGGCTTTGCCTGTAACCATGCCCGAGGGTTACCGGTGACCATCTCCTCCACAGAGAGCTCTGGTCTGACAGCGAGGAGCCAAGCACACGCTTCTGACCATCCGAGGAGGAGGCTATAGACGAACCTGGCTGTCCTAACATTCTCCATAGACTGACCAGGCACCAAGGCCGCGCTTGTGTGTGGGGGTTCATGCACACCAGCGCGGCCCGGAACGTCCGTATGAGATTCCACGTCTAAGCGTGGAATCTTCTCCGGGCAGCCGTCTGCTCCAAACCGGCCCACAGGCTGAATCATGAAACCTGCTCCCGAGGGAACAGTGCCATAGGTGCAAGCAGTCGCGCTCACCATGAGAGGAGTGTAGACGCTCGCATCGATGTCTTCATGCTCATCCTGTGGATCGAGCAGGTAGTCTTCATCATCTTCCTGGTCAGGAAAGTTAGACTCTGGGTTAGCAAGAAAAACTAACCCAGACTGACCAGGAGAATGCTCGAAAGAAGATGATGAGGTTACTCCGCGAGTGATCATGGTCAGGCCCACTGGTCGGGTCCCGCCTGGTGTTCCAGCGGCGCGGGAACACCAGGCGATGTGAACATCAAGCCTGGGTACAAGACGGCCGCCCCTGGATCACTAAACACTTTGTCCGAGCTAGTAGGGCATGATCCAGGGACGGGGGCTACCTGCACTGGGGTCAACGCGCAGGAAGTTGAAACACCTGTGCCAGGCAACAAGCCACGAAGCATGTCAGATATCAGGTCTTTCAAAGTCCTGCGCATCTCACTCACTAACTTAACCCTTATAGTTTGCAAAACCTTGTTAATTGACTATTAGTACAAAACAAGAACAAACCCGAGAAGACATCCACTTTTATTACAGACAACCCTGATGGGACAGCTGACTTCTCTAGTTAATAAAAACCAATCACAACCAGGATCCCAAATTAAGAGAGAGAGAGAGAAAGATTATGACTATCTAGATATCTCTCCACCATCATAATAAAGGGTGATAAACACATCACAGACTTCTCTAAAATAAGATTATGACATCAAGGAAAAAGAAAAAACTCTGGTTGATTATGACATCAAACCTCAATGCAAAAGCTCCTTCAAGGAGAGGGGACGTCAGAAAAGAATGCAAGAAATATCTAGATATTAAAGACATTCATACCTCCCGAATAATATAATATCAAATTATATATATTCGAGAACCCATGCACACACAAGAGAGAATACAGTGCAATAACAAAAGGCAGCAGAAAATTGTGATTATTTTCAAATAATTATGTGCCATAATTAATAAACTCCCTTAACCTGAGCACAGGCAACCATCCTCTTGTTCAGGAGAACACGTCCATCCATCCGCCGAGACTCCTCTTCCAGAAGAACTGATATGGGGGGAATGGGACAAAAGGAAGGAGATATTTCCTTTATTAATTTACTATATCTCCATCCCGTAGACATATCATGATGATAAGTAAAAAAAGAGACGTGAACAACCTTCGAGAGAAGAACAGGAATCCTTATTCAAGCATAAGATGACCCTGTAAGCACAAAGTACAAGAGATTAATAGCCCTAGGCGCTGGGAAAAAATTTAATAAGGATTCCCAGCGCCTGAAAACGCGGTACCACCGAAATGGCTGCGATGAAAGCCGGTAACAAATAAAAGTTACAAGTCTTAGATAACTATATGGAACAATATCACCTTGGCAGATGACGAGGAGGACTCCTCCACCCCTTTAGCATCAGCCATGATGGAATAGGATGATTTAAATAGAGAAAATTCTCCATAAAGCGCCTGTGAAGATTTTTCACAAGTTACTTTCAGCCAATATATTAGAAAACGGAAGTACCGGTGTGCGCATGCGCAGTGGGTGGGGTCTGTCATGTGCATGACTGTGTACTTCCACCTGCCCATTAGGGGCACGTAACTTTTTATAATTCTGAATATTATTGAATTTAGAGCCGATATACTAGTATATCAAGAGTGTTAGGGAGGTAAGTATGTTCTCATGATGTGAAAGATAAATTGGCAGATTTTAGAAAAAATTCTACATATTTTAAAGTGCCTAATATCATAACTAGAATACTTGCGTCTTTAGCAGAGACAAACCATCCGATCTGATGAACTGGAAGCTCCACCAATCTCTATGACCTCTTAAATCTCTCCACCATTAAGGGAGGGAAGTGGACCAAGAGGGCAAAGTGAGAAGATCTTATGAGACCACCAACTCACTGGGAACAGATTTTGATCAGTTCTTTTTTCTAACATGTTAGTAGGAAATGGAACCTTGGTGGAGAGAAAAACAAACCTTCTGAAGATGTGTTGTCCCTCGTTCAATCATAGATAGATACCCGTGGACACAAATACAAAGAAAGATTAGTATTTCATAGCGCCAGATTGAAATAAACCAGTTTATTAGGCGCTCGACACGCCTAATCGTGAATCCCGGAAACACATTACAACAGGATTAAAACGCTAAATTAGACAAGTATGTAGTTGAAATCATCTGGTGACTTAGTCCCTGGCCATCCTCTGGAGACTTTCCATGATCAGACATGATTTTCAGTTGACTTTGCTTTCAGAAAGTGAAACTAGCAGAAAACATTTAAAACAAAGAATAGCATGTGTCTCTTTAGCCAATAAATTGGAAAAAAGGAAGTGCTAGACTGCGCATGCACGAGCTTGGGGATGGCATCCGCCGAACTGTCATCTTCCCAGTAGGGGCAACTAACTGTTTTTACTTTGAGTGTTTATTGAGTGAAAGTCGATATTTGGGAATATCAAAGAGTGTTAGGGAGGTAAGTATACTCTTGAAGTGAAATTGCCATTCTCCACTACCCACCCCACCCACACCCTGGGGGGGGGGGGGCAGAGCCTAATGTAAACACAGCCTCACAATCCGCAAGCATATGAGTAACTCATATACCAACTTTGGTTGAGTTCTGCCAACTTTGTCATTGTGTCCCCTATCCACAACATAATCTTACAATCTGGGTAACTAATATACCAGATTTGGTTGAATTCTGCCAACTTTGACTTTCTGCCCAGTGCCACCATATCCCCATCACCACCCGGGGGGCAGAATGTAATGTAAATGTCGTCATGAAACCTCCAATCATATGGGTAGCTAACATAACAAATTTGATCAAATTCCACCAAACAGTCTCGGAGGAGATAGCTGGCTCGATGAAGGGATGGATAGACGGACGGACAGAAGCCATTGTAATATCCCCTCCATTATTTCAAAACATATGGGGATAACAAGAGCACCACAAATGGAAGTAATATATACCTGGTGCATTATATGATATATGTAACATGTGACATTGAGGTTGGAGCAGCATGAATCCAACATATCACTGAGAATTTGAGAAAATTTATATCTTCTTGCCGAAACTTATCCATTAACCATTTAACACTCAAGTCGGGCAAACACGGTTTGTGTACAGTTTGTCTTGAGAAATTCTATTTGCAGACAAAGAGAAGACTATTTTTGAAAATTTAAAACTGGAATGACTGGCTTGGTAAATTTTCAAAAGGAATCTTCTGTTGGTCTGCAGATTCTTTGAATAACTGAGAGCTAAAGAATTAAATTGTTATCAATAATATACAGAAACACATGAGAATTGAAGAGAACTCTTACTTTCAGCTGTACAGTCCGTGAACAGATTGACTAGCAATGGGACATTATCAACATGTTCTAAATGAGGCTGTATGTTCTCAATACCACGTGGTAGCTTAGCCTGCAACATAAGCACAATAAAATACTTGTATTATTGCATGTACAGTACTAACTGATACATGAGCTACTAGCACATATAAAATCCCTTCCCTGGATGGTATGAGTTACTCTCCACACAGAAGTAAATGTCCATTGAAAAAGCTAGACATTTATACTAAGATCAGAATACAAACCCAGTAATTATACATAAGAGCTTAAAAGTTGTGTTCATTAAGAAGCACACTGATGTCATGCATCACATAGAATCTTGTTGCAACATTTTGCTGAGACAATGCTGAATTAAATATACATTGAAAAACACCTGTAATCATAAAGCGAAGGGTTAATGACGAGCAGCGTTTTGACAATTTTCGGTAAATTTGTTATAAATAAGATTTTCACCCAAAAATCGACCACTCAAAATTCTGTATAGGAGTTCTGAAGCGGACCGCCACAGGGTACTTCCACCCAAATTAGGTTAAAATCCGCCAAGCGGTTAATGAGGAGTAGCATTTTAAAGGAAAAGTTGATGGACGGATAGATGGACGGTCGCCATTCCATAAACTCACTTGGCCTTTCAGGCCACGTGAGCTAATAAATGGTAGAAATTTAATCTATGTCCACACCAATAAAAGTCTTTTACATTTTTTTAATAATGGATTTAGCAAAATTTTGAAGATATAAAAATCAGTTTACCAGCATATTTTCTTTTCAGGAAACATCCACACTATCTGCAAATTTACTCAATCATCTCCAAATAGCGTAATGTCACATAGTGTGTTTAGCCGTAATCCATCCTCATTCCACAATTATAATGCAATTGAACATAGTCAAATGTACCAATTGTACTATTTAATAAACTGTCTGTTGAATATATTGAACATAAACTGGGCGCTGAGTATATATATAAATCGATCCCAACACTTGCAAAATGTGGGCAGAACTTAGCCAGAAAATAATCCCACTATTCACAAGTTAAAGCTGCCACAGGCTTTCACATAGTCCTCTAATGGAGGAATCCAGTTAACCATCAATCATATGACATCATAATCAACTATGTGACGTGTAGGATGATGTCATAATCAACTATATCATGAATGACCTAGCTAAGTTCGTCACGATTGCTGATTGATGATGGTCTAAGAATTGTTGCAAGAATTGTATGTCTTTACTATTTAATAAACAGTCTGTTGATTACTTTGAAACTAATTCAACTGAGCGCTGTTGCTCCCATAGTTTCAAACTATTCAACAGCTGACCAATACAGGTTTCTGGAAATTGAGATTCAGAGAGTACAGGGATAGATCGCTCCCAACACAGACAGTGGGTTGGTGGAGATTAGCTAGAGATGGGTGGGGCATAGCTAAAACTGGATTCCTTCATTGGTATACTTACAATAGTATGGTAGTCTGTTAAGGAGCGTACTTACCAGGTTATCCAGCATGCCTGTAAGACTGTCATTCTCCATGTTCTGAGCATAGCTGGACGTATGATAACTCTCAGAATAGTAATCCGTGAGTAACACTTCTACCTCACCCATTTCACAAATGTCATCATCACCACCATCCACAGTCACACTAGCAGACATGCTGTTCAGTGCCGCTTCAGCTGTTAGCGGATGCATCACCTGACCAGCGTGTAAGAAATTACTGCTAAGTGCTGGCTCTGTCTTCTCATCCTTTAGATTGGCACTAACAGTAGATACTTGTGCTGTCTTATGAAGGTTAACCATACTAGGTGGGGCACTGTGGCATTTCTGTTTGGTGTAAACATACTCACTGCTATGTTGAGTCAATGAATGGTTTGCTGAATGATTGCTTGAGTATTTTGATGTTCGTTGTGACATGTCTATGTCTGAAAGGATATCAATGTCTTCTTTAGAACTGGATCGCAACGAAACGTGGCAGTTCCATCCAGCTTCCAAACCCATCTTCTCAGAGAATATCTAACAAAAACAATGATTAAAAGTCCATTGTTTTAGCTTTGTATGCAAACTTTGATTATTTAGGAAAAATTTAGTTTAGCAATGCGTCTATTGAATACTCACTTATGCTTTAGTATGCTAAAAATATATAAATTTGGCACAAACTGCGAAGATTTTTATGAGAAAGGCTCAAATTTAGAATAAAAATATGGAAATTTAAGCTGGAAATTCAAATCTTTGGATGCGAAACATGAAAATTTGAACACAATTTGTGCCTGGAAATTAAAAGATTTGGGTATAAAATAAGTATATGCAAGATGGAGACCAACTAAATCAATCATCTTCATATGAAAACCTCAATTGACCAATCAGATTAAAAGGTATTAAGTTCAGACACCAAGCCAGAAAACCTATATATTACCATTTTTGTGGTCAAAATCCATTAACAATATAATTAAAGCTCAATTCTCCTGGTCGATGGAGATCATAATTTTTCAGATATCAAATTCAATTGAACAAACTTTATGTTCCCGTAGACCATAATTATATGTTCTCAGGGGTCTAAAAATGGTGAACAATCATTGGTCTTCCAAAGTATATGCATTTCCTTAATTGTCTAACTGCTGAATTTCTTGCACACAACATATTCCAAGGGTTATATCTCTGGACCTGCTAAATATTTTGAAAACAATTTGATTGAAAGGGCTAAGCCACCAACAACTTTCAGTCAAATTGTTTTCAAAATATTCACTAAGTTAGGAGTTTGCGCTCATTGGAATTATTGATTATTGTCTGGTGGCCTGTAGCAGTGAGTCAGTTAATACATACCCTGCTGCGTAGTTCATTCTCCTGTGAAAAGTGGACAAATCTGATACATGCGGAGTCAAGCTTCTGCACTAACTGTACAGTGTCCTGAAAAATACATGAGAATTGTTTGAGATGATGAATAAATACCTGTATTTGCGGCTCATCAACCTCCCAGTCCTCACTAAGCAATGTATTGAACGACCAAGCATTGGCTACATAATATGATCTAAAACTTCCAATGATCTGGCTCTAGATACAAGTCTGTATCTCTAGATACAGGTCTAGAATGGAGAAAAGGCTAGCAATGAACAAGCAATATCATGAGCTATACTCTGTATAGGAATAACATAATCAAAAAGAGCACTACGAAGATGAATAATACATTATTGATATATTTAAAGTTAACATGTAGCCTTATTTAAAAGAAACAATCTGGTAGTCTATAATAATAATAATAATAATAATAATAATAATAATAATAACAATAATAATAATAATAATATCTTTATTTATAGAGGGTACAGTACACTCGATCAGTACAAATAACTGTTCTTCCCCTAGGTTCTCAACTATTTACAGTTTGAATACATTTACAATCAGATATATAAACTATCTATACAAGAGTATGATACAGGTATATACAACAACTAGACGATGTACATTACATGTTCCCCCACCCACCCCCTGCAAACTGCAGCCATTCACGAAATCATTTTTGCCACAGGGATTGAGAGATAGATTGTACTCGCAGGCAGTAGTATAGCCAGGATTAGTAAATACCACCACCCTCCACAGGCAACTGTTCCGTGATCTGCGGCTCCCACCGCCCTCTAAATTTAGGCCCCATCGGTGCAGGTACTATCCATTTAGAGAAAACACCATCTCTAGGGCACATGAACATCTATAATTCCGTATTAGAGAAATGACTTCCAAAGTATATTGCAATATATTTTATGACCTATTTTATGAGACATCTTATGAAACATTTTATGAAACAAGCCGACATCAACAAATGACCATTTAGACAAACAAAATCATTAGGTATTCTACATCAAATACGTTGAACATAAAAAGATCAACATGCCTACTGTAATCCAATTACGTGCGATAGCGAAACAATTAGGTCTTAGAAGGTATTCTAAGGCATGCAAAGCTGAACTAGTCCAGATGATTGCATGTGCCAATGCCGAGGAGTGGCGAAAGCAACTCTCCCGAGCACAACAGACAGGGAGGTTTCCGGCACTCACGTCTGGGGATCCATGGAACCCTCACAAGAAAGCACAGCTGCTCCATGAGCTTCGTCAGTTGTATGAGGAGACGACTGTCAGTTTACGGGCCAAAGCTGTAGTAACTCGGATAGCAAGCCATCCACAAGAACGCCTACCTCTTCTACAGAGAATCAGAAGACGATTGCCGAGATCTGAACACTTAGCCTGGAGTATGAGGCGAGAAGGCCATCAGATTCTCAATGAGCGTCTCGGTGAGGAGACAGAGGAGAGAGGACGGCGAATAGTATGTTGGACATTCTTCAGAGGACTAGAAGGAGACATTACAGGTCGGATCATGGAGAAGCTGCGGTCCCCGCACGTACAGAACGCCTTCTACCGTCGGTATACCCACACCTATCGAATCAGCGACATCAGGGATGGTAGGGTAATGCTCTTCCACAAGAATGCTCCTGGAAGTCCCTGGATGAATACATTAAGAGCGGCCCAGACTTGGGTAGAGGGCAGAGAGCAAGCCCGCCTCAACCCAGACAATATCGATCAACCAACACCGCGTGGGCCTTCGTCAGATCAATCAACGTTGAGGTAAAGGTTGTCATCGACCACCAGCCTCTGCTAGGGACAGGTCCCCTCCCGGCCTGGCTCTGATGGAAGAAGGGAATGGTGGCACTCGATACCTACAAGGACAACATGTGTCTCTGGAGATGTCTAGCAGTCCAGCAGGGTGTGAGAGCTGATAGAAGCATAGCTCCTGCACGAGAGCTTGTTAAACAGTTCTACGGCCTGAACATGCCTGTGGCTGATGTACCAAAGACGTCCCTAGACCAACTGGACAAGGTAGAGTTATTTGCGAAGACAGGGATTGATGTTTATGAGTCCACTGAAGAGGGAATCTGGCATCTGACTAGGAAACCTGCTCACTATCCAAGCGTCATGACCATTGGAGTATACGACCACCACGCCTTCTCCATTAAGAACATCTCCAAGCTGGCCCAGACTTTCAACTGCGAGCACTGTCAACAGCAGTTCACCCAAGCATGTAGTCGCCATCGCCATGCTGACTGCTGTACAGGGGGAAAAACGACCATCAATTGACCCGGGGAGAAGGTAGCGGCACCGCAGTCGGCATATGAGAAGGCCTTCTATCCACCCCAACTGCCCAGTTCAGCGGCTACTCGTTGTATTGAATATGAGTCGAGAAACCGAGGAATTCACATACACCACACAAAGTGTAGTCACGGTGGCGAGCGCTGGATCGAGGGGGCTCCCGTAGATGGTTATGATCCGACAACCGACACAGTATACCAGTTTCATGGCTGTCACTGGCATGGATGTTCACAACACCAGCGAGGTGAGGATGCCAAACAAAGATACCGCAAGACGGTCGCGAGAGACGAGAAACTGAGAGCATCTGGACGCATGCTTGTGGTATAGTGGGAGTGCTGTATAAAACGCTGTCCAAGTGTCCATGCAGTACCATACCCACACTTTATCGTCTATGACATTGAAGCCCTTCTAGACTCTCATGATCGAGTGCCCACATACCAATCTCGGTGTCAGTCGGCTGCTCCTTAGAGCGTCGTCCCGACAGCCCGAGCTCGCCAACTCACCTCTGCAATGCTAACCCTAAAATGTTGATCTCAGAGTTCACGCTTCAACAATCCGTGAACGAGTCCAGGCACAGTATCTACCCACAGACTTGGACAAGTTACCTCCACACCAGCAACGTCTAATGACCGAGTGGTGTGACCAGGTACCCATGCTAGGGTTCAACTCTGGCCGGTACGACCTGAACCTCATCAAGAACTACTTCGTAGACGAGCTTACTACTTCGTCCAAAGGACAAGCAACAACGGTGAAAGTCGCCAAGAAGGCTAGCCAGACAATGTTCCTCATTACGCCTGAACTAAAGTTTCTCGATGTAATCAACTACCTCGGCCCAGGTTTTTTCTTATGAGAAATGGGTCAAAGCCCACGGTTGCACACAACAGAAGAGGTGGTTGCCTTATGAATGGTTCGACATGCCCGAGAAGCTCGACTATCCTGGACTACCTGATTATCCGGCGCGGTGGTCTAAGCTCAAAGGACGTTACCTTCTTGAGTTGTCAGAGTGGAAAGCTTGTAAACAGACCTTTTATCCCTTGCTTGGCAAAGAGGGGAAGTGATGAAGTAAGTGTTTTAAATACTCTTATTAAAGGTATGGGCAATCTCAGACCAAGAAATACTCCACTGACACCGTCATGGAGTCTCTCTGGTTCTGCAGGTTTTGAGTGATAAACCTTTTGAGCCACTTAGTGCTATATCTGTAAAATTATTGACACTTAAAACTGTATTTTTAGTTGCGGCAGCATCAGCCAGACGCAGGAGTGAAATTCATGCCTTGTCTGCTGAGCCCGACCGTTATATAGTTACAGGTGAAGGCCTTAAGCTTCTACCAAGATTGAATTTCTTGGCTAAGAATCAATCTTTAAAATATCCGGGTAAACCTATTATTTTACCTGCCTTAACCAGATATGATCCTGGTGCTAAAGTATGGTGTCCTGTCCGTGCTTTAAATAAGTACAAGAGAAGAACCCATGTTCCCTATGGTTGTCATATATTGAACCCCATGGTAGGGTGTCAAGAGACACTATTTCCAGATGGATAGTAGAATGTATTCAAATCTGTCATAAAACAGCCACTGGAATCCAAGCAGATAGAGCCAAGGCTCATAGTGTCCGTGGTGTGGTAACTTCCACGACTTTATTTAATGGTGTTTCTATTGAAGACATTATGTCAGTAGCCCAGTGGCACTGTGAATCAAGTTTTACCGACCATTACCTTCGTGACACTTCGAACCCGCTCGCCGTCTCAGTCCTCAGAAAATAAAAAAATAATGTAGAGGTTTATGTTTGTAAATAGTTTCCTCCTCTGCTATTTACAAATATCACATTTGTTGATAGGGTATCCCTACTATTAGCTGGTACAATTCTCTTCATCCGGTGGGGGAAGAGAGGAGTGCCGCATCCAAGACATCAGAGGTCAGTATTTATGACCATTTTTGTTTTTTGTCTTGGTGATGGTGTCATTTTTTATTTTAATATGGTGATGGTTAATGTCTCTTAATTGTGTTTTTTTCAGAGTTTTTTGAAATAGAAGCAATTCTTCTTTCTCCAATGTCTAGTAATACTTTTCATTAAGTATTAGAGAACGTGCTAGTCATTTAGAGCAGCGTTTTTTCCTAACCTTCCTCAGAAAGAGGGGGGGGGGGTGGGTGGGGGGGGGGGGGAGAGCGCATTTGCCTTTGAAAATTCTATTCCTGGTTGTGTTTTCAGTCACAATTTCAGATGTTTTAAATGTCTTGAGAATTCAAAGAGCCTAGTCTCTTCGAGGGTGTGCTGGTTTTCAGGACCTTGCCTCCCTCCTACCAAATTTACTTTCAAATTCTGTTTTTTATCAAGAGTGTTAGGGAGGTAAGTATGTTCTCATGATGTGAAATAAGAAAATTTATCAAATTTCTTTTTCACGAGTGAGATGACATACTTACCTCCCTAACAGGATCCCGGCCTCGCCACCCCACGGAGGCCTGGTCCTTTGGTTATTGAATAATTGCTTCTATGTCAGCCAATATTTAGTAACAGAAGTATTGGTATGCGCATGCGCAGTGGGTGGTGTTTGTCATGTGCATGACTGTGTACTTCCACCTGCCCATTAGAGGCACCTAACTTTTTATAATTCTGAATATTATTGAATTTAGAGCCGATATACTAGTATATCAAGAGTGTTAGGGAGGTAAGTATGTCATCTAACTCGTGAAAAAGAAATTTGATAAATTTTCCTAATCCACTCTACATTGATATGGGTAACTGACATACCAAATTTGATTGAATTCCGTCCAACAGTGCCAGATGAGTTGTATTACAATCAATTTTTTTACCTTTTGCCACCCCACCCCATAACACACACCCATCCCCCCAGGGGGTGGGGCCAAATGTCAATGTTCCCATGTACTCCACATTGATATTGGTAACCCACAGAACAAATTTGGTTGAATTCTGTTCAACGGTTTCAGAGGAGTTGCATTACAATCAACTTCAGCAGGTTAAAATTGGACCTTTTGACCTCTCATCCAACCCCTGGTGGGGGAGGGCAGACAAATCTAAATGGCCTCTTGCACTCCGCAATCATATGAGTAACTCCGAAATCAAATTTGTTGAGTTCTGTCTAACGATTACAGAGGAGTTGCATTTCAATCAATTTCATGACCTTTTAACCCCATTCCCCTCCCCACTTGGGGCGGGCCAATGTAAATGTGCTCATCCACTCCACATTGATATGGGTAACTGACTTACTAAGTTTAGTTGAATTCTGTCCAACAGTGTCAGAGGAGTTGCATTACAATCAATTTTTTGACATTTTGACCCCCACCACACCCACCCCTGGGAGCGGGGCCAAATGTAAATGTGCTCATGTACTTCACATTGATATGGGTAACCCACAGAACAAATTTGCTTGATTTCTGTCAAATGGTTTCGGAGGAGATGCATTACAAGCAATTTCCATAGGCTAAAATTCGACCTTTTGATCCCTCCCCAACCCCTGGGGGCGGAACCAAATCTAAATAGCCTCTTGCACTCCACAATCATAAGGGTAACTCAGATATCAAATTTGGTTGAGCTCCGTCTAACGATTTCAGAGGAGTTGTGTTATAACTGATTTGACCTTTTAACCCCTAAGCCAAATCTGAATATCATCTTGCAAAACGGAATCTAAACGAAATCTAGGATTTCTTTTTTCACGAGAGAGTTGATACTTACCTCCCTAATACTTTTGATATTGCTAAATATTGGCTTTCACTCAATAAACACTCAGATTTAAAACAGTTAGGTGCCCCTACTGGGCAGGGAGTCAGAGCGTAGTCTGGCGGATGCCAGCCCCACCACCGCGCATGCGCAGACTAGCACTTCCTCTGACTAGATTATTGGCTGACACACATGCAACTATTAAGAGCCTGAAGACCGAGCCTCTGTGGGGTGGAGAGGCCGGGTCCGTATCTAGGGAGGTAAGTATCAACTCTCTCGTGAAAAAAGAAATCCTAGATTTCGTTTATTTCACTTCAAGAGTATACTTACCTCCCTAATACTTTTGATATTGCCAGAATTCGAAAGTGAATCTGGCGGGAGGGAGGCGAGGTCAAAAGACCAGCTCATCCCAATACGCTTTTCTGCGTTTAAGGCACTTAAACTTCTGAAACTGTAAGAAAAAACAGTCAGGATTTGACTAACCATCGGATAACACGACCGATGTATGAGAGATGACCGAATGTCATATGCGCTCCCCCCCCCTCCTTCCTGGGAGGAAGAGTCGACTGACCTCAATGTCCTATACGCTCTCTACGTACAAGTGCCATGTACTACAGGACAGAGACGAAAAAGCTCCATTTTCGTAACTCTCAACAATGAACCACACAAATACACAAACCATCACCATATTAATAACGGGTAATCGTGACAATACAATCAACAACGGACAACACATGAACAAGACTGACCTTGTTGAAAATGGCTGCTGACATCATCTTCCCATCGGTAAAGACTGATGCAGGCCCAAAAAAGTGGGTGTTTCCATAAATTAATTGTGATATATATAAGTAATGAGGAAATCACCTCAAAAAATATAAACCGATTTATTTTTTCAAAACCGACAAGGCGAGAGGATTAGAGGTGTCACGGAGATAATGGTCTGTAAAACTTGACTCACAGTGCCACTGAGCCACCGACATAATATCATCCACAGGGACCCCATTAAATAGGGCCGTGGATGTCACTACGCCGCGGACACTGTGAGCCTTGGCCACGTCAACCTGCTTCCCGGTGGCGGATTTATGGCAAAACTGAATGCACTCCACAATCCACCTGGAAATGGTGTCCTTAGAAGCCCTCCCATGGGGTTCAATATATGACAACCATAACGCTGACTGGTCGGTGCGCCATGCCGCCGTACGTTGTTTGTACCGGCGCAGCGCCCGGACGGGACACCATGCTTTAGAATTAGGATCATATCTAGTTAAAGCAGGCAAAATAATAGGTTGACCTGGATATTTCAACGACTGATTTTTAGCCAAGAAATTAATCCTAGGTAGCAGCTTAAGGCCTTCCCCTGAAACCACAAAACGGTCATCCTCGGCTGATAAGGCATGAATCTCACTCCTACGCCTAGCCGAGGCCGCAGCAATTAAAAACACAGTCTTCAGTGTTAATAGTTTCATAGAAATGGAACTAAGTGGTTCAAAAGGCTTATCACCTAGTACTTGAAGCACTAGCGATAAACTCCAAGACGGAATCACAGGAGGATTCCTTGGTCTTAGATTGCCCATGCCTTTAATTAATACATTCAATGTATTTACTTCATCACTTCCCCTCTTAGCCAAGCAAGGAATAACAGACATTAATGCTGATTTATAACCAGCAATAGAGTTAGGCTTGAGGCTATAGGCATCATAGAGGTGACAGAGGAAATCAGCTACTACTTGAATAGATGAATCCATTGGATCAATACATCTTTTTGAGCACCATTCTGCAAATCTGTTGATTTTATAATTATATGCTCTGGAGGTTGACCCCCTCCTGGCTTTGGCCATAAACATGGCTGCTTGCTCAGAAAAGCCCTCCTTAATTCTAGATTCCTTGACAACATCCACGCAGTCAATCTGAACATTGACGGATTGTTGTGAAGGGCCTTGCCCTGGAAGATAATATCGTCCATCAGAGGCAGAGGAACCGGATTGCAGACCAGAAGGTCCAGCAGATCCGTATACCATGATCGGCTTGGCCAATCCGGGGCGATCAGAAGCACTTGGCATTCCTCTTGTCTGATTTTCTGAAGAATTTTTGGAATCAGGATTGCTGGAGGGAATGCGTATGCATACATTCTCCCCCAGCTGATAGCTAACGCATCTGTTGCGAAAGCGCTTGGATCCGGAATCGGAGAGACGTACGTCGTCATCTTCGCATTCTTGTTCGTTGCGAACAAATCGATGTTGGGTTTCCCCCAATGGTCGAACAGACGATCCGCCACACATTGATTTAGTTGCCATTCCGTGGGTAAAACACTCATCCTTCGGCTCAATGAGTCTGCAAGCAGGTTTAACCTTCCCGGAATATGAACTGCTTTCAAGGTAATCTGGTGATCCAGACACCAACATAGCAGTTTCCATGTCATCATACAGAGACTGGGCGACTTCGTTCCGCCCTGGCGGTTTATGTAAGTCACAACTGTTGAGTTGTCTGAACGAATAAGAACAATCTTGCCCTGAACTTTCTGTAAGAAATGTTCCAGGCCCAGGACTACTGCTCTTAGCTCCAGTAGATTTATATGTTCCTGTGACTGTTCCAGATTCCAAAGCCCTGATATCGTGGATTCTTCCAGGCAAGCTCCCCAGCCCTCCATCGATGCATCTGTATACACAGTCACCTGAGGGTGGGGAGGGGTTAGCAAAACCCCCGGTAAGAGATTCTCTGTATTCAACCACCATTGCAGGTGGTGAATCAGAGGCGCCAACACTGACACATTCGAGTCCAGCGAACCTGTACTCTGGGTCCATTGTGTCATGAGAAACAACTGGATCGGCCGCCTGCGTAAGGCGGCCTGAGGAATGACTGGTTCCAACGAAACCATCAACCCCAGCATTCTCAAGTAAACCCGTGCCAGGACATGACGACTGTCGCACACTGACTGAATCAACGAGATGAGTATTTGAACCCTCTCCTGAGTAGGATAAACATATCCTGTCTCCAGATCGAAGAACATCCCCAGGTAAACAAACTTCTGGGATGGAGTCAGCTCTGATTTTGGGAAATTGATCATCCAGCCCAAGTCTGTGAGAATTTTCAAAACAATCTCCAGATTGGCGGACAAACTTTCCCGGGTGTGCGCTTTCAACAGCCAGTCGTCTATGTACGTGTGGACTGCTATGCTTCTCCTGCGGAGGTATGCTGTGATCGCAAGAACCACACGGGTGAAAACCCGAGGAGCCGTGGAAATTCCGAAGGGCAACACCCTGAATTCCCACTGTCTGCCCTGGAATGCAAATCTCAGGAAGCGACAGAAACTCCTGTGGATGGGGATGTGGAAATAAGCGTCCTTCAAATCTATCGACGCCGTCCACATCCCCCTCTCCAACCCCGCCAACACCGAGCGCACCGTTTCCATCTTGAAACTGGGCGTCTCGATGAACTTGTTCAATGGCTTGAGGTTGAGAATCGGTCTCCACCCACCGGTGCGTTTTGTTACCAAGAACAGGGTTGAATAGAAGCCCGGACACCTCTGTGCCGGCTGAATAGCTCCTTTTTGTACGAGGGAATTTATCTCCTCCTCGATACACAACCTTTGATCTGGATCTCTCGGAACGGGAGTCCAGATTGGCACCAGAGACAGTCGCGACGGCGGGCCTGTCATCCACTCTGGATGATACCCCACGGAAAGCCATCGCAAGACTAAACGGTCCTGAGTTAACCGTTCCCACTCTTGCATGTGGTCGGCAAGCCGGCCTCCCACCGGTCCACCTAGGGACCGCGGTGGACACAAGGCATGCAAGAGCGGCACTGTCTCCGTCGCCATACACACCGGCGTGGTCCTTACCGCGGTAAGCGCCCTGTCAGGAACGATAACCACGCCCAGATCCTCGCGCGACCCGCCCCGCCCCGCGCGCACCTCGGTGCACGGGCGGCTGCCTGGCTGACGGCGGCTGAGGAGCCTGCGCCCCCCTCACTGCTGGCCGAATCGCACGCGGCCGAGGCCGGCGCTGCGACGGCGGCTGGCCTCTGACTTGGCCAGCACCACCTCGAGCCTGCAGGGGACGATACGCAGGGGCCGCGGCGCGAACGTTAGCACGACGCAGTACCTCAAACTGTTCGCGCAGCGCCCTCTGGTTATTCACCAGGGTGACCGTCTCCTGGAGGTGGCGACATCCCTCACCTCCAAAAAGACCAGGACCCGTCATAGGCGTACGGAGTAGCCTATTATACAGGTCCTGAGACGGGCACAAATTGTCCAGGGCAAATGTGCGTCTTGCCCTGACACTCCTGGTCACCGCCCGCGTCATACAGTCCAGCGCCAGGTTAATACCATCCTGGATGGTACGCTGGACCGCGAGCGGGCCTGGCTGGCGCGATGCGGATGCCGTTACTACCCCCTGTAACAGCTGGGAGACGTGGGACAGAGCGGCAATCGAAGCCCGCCCACTCTCCTCCGCATCACGCAACGCGGTATTCGCCGAACGCAACGCGTTCGCGCACAAGACCCCCGCGTCAGAACGGGATCCTGGCCGCGTATCCTCACCCAAAGCCGCGCGGTCATCCACGCCGGGCTTGGGTACCACACCGTACCGCTGGTAGTCCAGGGGCACGATGCGACAACGCCTGGCCACCTCGCGAGGGGCCTTCGCGAGACGTCCACTCGTGTTAATGGACGCCTCCGCCGCCTTGAACATGTCAACGACATGCTCCGCCAGCGGCAGAGAAGGCATAGCGTTAGCAGTTGGTTTCCCAGCTAACCACGGCGTGTGAACACGGTGGCTAGCCGACTGCTCCACGGGCAGATCAGGCCTAACGCTCACCAACCACTGGCAAGCGTCATACCAATCCTCCTCCGTGGCTAACTGCGAGCGCTCTACAAGACGGGGTCCTTCGTCTTCCTCCTGAGCGCAAGCAGTACTTGACGGCGGGTACGCTGATACACCTGGCAAGCCAGGGAAAACATGCGGGCCTGACAGCACCGGCATGAGAATATCACTGGTTTGACCAGGAGCAGGCACCGCGGTAGAGCGCGGGGTATATATAGCTCTACCACGGGCCCGGCCAGCACCAGCTACACTCTCGGCAAGCCGAGGTATGCGGTACCGCTGGCCATCAGCAGCGCCCTGGGCCACCACCTGAACCGCGGACCTTACTCCAGGGTGAGTAATACCGTGGAAAAAAGCGCCTGTATTCCCCGCGAGGGGTGCACAAACGTCTTCATCCATGTCCACGTCGTCAGACGGCGACCCTAGCAGGTAATCCTCATCACCCTGGTCAGAAAGATTAGACCCCGGGTCAGCAAAGAGAGCTAACCCGGGCTGACCAGGAACGGTGCCATAGGAGGTACTGGCCACCGCGGCGTGCGGATACCCCTGGACTGATAAGCAGCCAGCGGGTTCCAGCGACAACCGTCCACGGTCCCCTATCGGCGCGGCAATAAGCCTGCTGCCAGGGCCGTGGAACGCCCCCTCTAATGGGGCCACCTCTGAATCGTCGGACAACGGAAGCGGACTAAGGAAAATCGATCCAGAGGCGGGGATTACCTGCTCCGAAGCCGATGATGAGGACAATAAAGGATCTGGTCCAGGAAGCATGCCACGAAGCAACCCTGGAACCAAATCTTTTATTGTCCTCCTCATCTCTCCCAACATCTCGGTCCGGAAGGTCTCCATATCCACCGCGGACGAGACCTTCCCCTTACCCTTCTCACTTACAACCTCTCGTTTCCGCTTCTTCTTCTTCTCCTCCACTACCACCTTGTCCGTCGCCTGTAAGCAGCACAAGAATTCGGACATTAACTCACCCCCCCAGTGCTTACATATGTCACAATTAATCAATGGACCACAAGGGCTACATCGATAACACAGATGCGGCCAGAACTTCACATGCATAAAACGTCCACAGGACGCGCAACCCGGTCCCTGAAACAGGGCAAAGGACAAGGAGTATGAGCAACTAGTTAAGCTTAGAAACTCAATCCAACTCAAGGAGAAGGAAAACGATCATAAAGATCAATATACATCAAAAACCAGCCTAGCGCTTGAATTGCTAATAAATACATAGCCAGCTGATTATGACGTCATTAATCCCGTGACAGGAAAAATTCGATCCCAACAAAACATCCAAGTGCAAAGACGAATTGTATGCTGAATGGATAAGTTGACTACACAACCATCAGATACATATAGATAACTCTTTACTGGCAAAAATGTTAATTATCTCCCTTTGATTGTTTACAATAATTAACATCACCACATTATCAATAACTAGATACCTGACACTTTGTATAGACAAACCATCCAACGTGACGAACCGGAAACTCCACCATCTGCACGCCTCTTAACTCTCTCCACCTCATGGGGAAGGAATTGGAACAAGAGGGCAAAGTGAGAAGACCTTTATACCAGGCCTCCAACTCACTGGGCATAATTTTTCATTTGGTTAGATAACCTAACAGTGTTAGTAGGAAATGGAACCATGGTGGAGAGAATACTAATTCTCTGGTACTGTGACGTCACAACCTAGCGTCATACAGACCTGTGGACAGAAACAGAAAGAGAAATTAGTCCTAGGTAGCACCGAGTTGACCTAAACCAACTAACTAAGGCGCTTATCACGGTAAACGCGAGTCCCGGAAACACAATACACCGGGAAGAAAACTCGCTAATTTTACTAGAAGTCACCTGATTTAAAGGTCCTCCGTCCTCCTGTGGCGACGTATTCCTATCCGCCATCCAAAAAAGTGACTAACACTCCAAACAAACACCACTTAAACAGTTTAAGAGAGCGAAAAAGCTATTGAACAAAAAAAACATGTGTGATCTCTTTGCCAATAATCTAGCAAAGAGGTAGTGCTAGTCTGCGCATGCGCGGTGGTGGGGCTGGCATCCGCCAGACTACGCTCTGACTCCCTGCCCAGTAGGGGCACCTAACTGTTTTAAATCTGAGTGTTTATTGAGTGAAAGCCAATATTTAGCAATATCAAAAGTATTAGGGAGGTAAGTATACTCTTGAAGTGAAAACATGAATAAAGCTTTTGTTTTCTTGCTATTGATTAACATCTTATTTGCACTGCACCAATTAGCAACATCTAAGAGAGCATCTAATGTATTTCAACAATATTACCACGACAATGGTCAGTAACCCATTAAAGCTCAAGCTGGCAAAAACCACCTCTGCATTGGTCTTGGGCAAAATCCATTTACAGGTGAATAGAAAACAATTTTTGAAAATTTACCACAGGGATGACTGGCTCGATAATCGAGCCAGTCATTCCATTGACAACATTTTCAAAAGGCGTTTTCTACGCATGTAATTGGCCATTTACTAGGTATAAATCTCAATCTGGGCCATTAAAGGGTTACTATATCTAAGAGCACACAACAACACAAAATCAGCAACAACATTTGATGTATGAGAAGCAGATGAAATGGCATTTGTATGACAAGGTCATGTATTTAACACTTTAATGGTCAAGCCGCCAAAAATCTGTTTCTGCAGTGGTCTTGAGGAATGTCAATTGGCAGGCCAAGATAAGACTATTTTTGAAAATTTACCACTGGAATGCCTGGCTCGATAACTGAGCCAGTCATTCCAGTGGTAAATTTTCAAAAAAGCCCTCTCTTGACCCGCAAATGGACATTCAATAAGCAAATAAGCAAATTTGACCAATAAGCAAATTTGACCAATTAAGGGGTAAGACAGTTGGTCTTAGAAGCATATATCTTTCTTAAAAAGGCATCATCTTCTCAGACAGGCAGTGTCTCATGTAATCTTACCTGACGAGCTTGGTATTGCATGGTGACTAGTCCCATAAAGATCTGCTCATTATGCACCTGATGACAACACAGATCATTGTCTATACCACATAGACTCCCATCACCCAATAACGAGTCCAGGCTAAATGCTCTTAATGGTGATGTAATTGTCTCATAACTTGAACTAAGATCACTTGTCCTGTGAAAACACACTAAGAGTAGGGTTCACAGATTCTCAGAAATTCTACTTTTTAAGAATGTATTAGGGTTTTTAAAGTATTTTTTTATTCCTGAATATCATCAGATTATGGAATTGTGTTTTTAAATCAGGTTCACGACATAAGCTTCTAAATCCTCATATTTCCTATGTTCAATCGTTCTAGTGCTAAAATTTGAGCCAAATCAGATCAGTACTTTCAGGTAAAAGGTCATTAGGGTAAAGAACAGTGTTCGCGAGCTGAGGTAGATAGCGGGTCCTTTAAGACATGGTTTCAAAATTATAAATATTCTTTTGTGGGATCTTGCTTGGGGGTGTGTGATGGGAGGTGGGGTGGGGGGAAGAGGGGGGGGGGGGGGGTGGCTACAGCAGGAAGTCTCATAATCCACGTGATTGCTAAAACCAGCTTGACTGTATTACCTAAATCATGGAGAATTACGTACCATATCCTAGAATAGTGCGAGCATACCTTGATAGAGAAGATGGAAGTGCACTCATATGTTCCGGTAGTTCAACGTACTCTGTTTGTAACCTAGGTGTCACTTCTAGGGTTAGCGGTTGGTATGCAAATGCAGTACAATAAGCTCCCATGCTGGTCCGATGATAAAAGTCTAATATCTTTTTTCTGTGTAAGATAATTTTGTAAGATTGTGAATAGATAGATAGATAGAATAAAACTACAACAAACTGATGTAAATTGATATATAATATCAAAGTTATTACTATTTAATCATTTCTCTTTCAAAAACTTTACCTATAAACATAGAGGCTCTCGCACAAGTTGCCATTTCACATCAAATTTATCACACAAGTTTAGTAAGATCTCATTCGAACGAGCTTTAAGAGTTCCAAATAAGATCTTACTAAATGAGTGTGATAAATTTGGTATGAAATGCTAATGAGTGCGAGATTCCATTTATCACAAAAGATATTATTTAGAATCTTGACGTTGATTAAGAAAATTTACCAAATTTCTTTTTCACGAGTGAGATGACATACTTACCTCCCTAACACTCTTGATATACTAGTATATCGGCTCTAAGTTCAATAATATTCAGAATTATAAAACGTTAGGTGCCCCTAATTGGCAGGGGATGTACACAGTCATGCACATGACAGACCCCACCTACTGTGCATGCGCATACTGGTACTTCTGTTACTAAATATTGGCTGACATAGAAGCAACTATTCAAATAACCAAAGGACCAGGCCTCCTTGGCGTGGAGAGGCCAGGATCCTGTTAGGGAGAAAAGTATGTCATCTCACTCGTGAAAAAGAAATTTGGTAAATTTTCTTATTTCACATCATGAGAACATACTTACCTCCCTAACACTCTTGATAAAAGCCAGAATTTGAAAGTCAATTTGGCAGGAGGGAGGCAAGGTCCTGAAAACCAGCACACCCTCGAAGAGGCTAGCTCTTTGAATTTTCAAGAGATTTAAAAACATCTGAAATAGTATCCAAAAACACAACCAGGAATAGAATTTTGCATCGGATAATCAACCGATGAAGAGATTGATCAAAAAGCAAATGCGCTCACACATCCACCCCCACCCCCCCTGACCCCCCCCCCCCACCTCTCTTTCTGAGGAAGGTTAGGAAAAAGTGCTATTCTAAACGACTAGCACGTTCTCTAATACTTGATAAAAAGTATTACTAGACATTGGAAAAAGAAGAATTGCTTCATTTTCAAAATAACTCTCTGAAAGAATCACAATTAAGAGACATTAACCATCACCATATTAAAAATTAAAAATATGACACCATCACCAAGACAAAAAAAAAAGATGGTCACATATACTGACCTCTGATGTCATGGGTGCTGCACTCATCTCTTCCCCCACCGGATGAAGAGAATTGTACCAGCTAATAGTAGGGATACCCTACCAACAAATGTGATATTTGTAAATAGCAGAGGAGGAAAACTAATTACAAATATATACCTCTACATTATTTATTTTCTGAGGACTGAGACGGTGAGCGGGTTAGAAGTGTCATGAAGGTAATGGTTGGTAAAACTTGATTCACAGTGCCACTGGACTACTGACATAATGTCTTCAATAGAAACACCATTTAAATAATGCTGTAGTAGTTACCACACCATGGACACTATGAGCCGTGGCTCTATCTACTTGAATTCCAGTGGCTGTCTTATGACAGAATTGAATACATTCTACTATCCATCTGGAAATAGTGTCTCTTGATGCCCTACCATGGGGTTCAATATATGACAACCATAAGGAACATGGGTCCGTCCGCCAAACCTGAGTTCTTCTCTTGTACCTATTTAAAGCACGGACAGGACACCAGGCTGTAGCACCAAGATCATATCTGGTTACGGCAGGTAAAATAATAGGTTGACCCGTATATTTTAAAGATTGATTCTTAGCCAAGAAATTCAATCTTGGTAGAAGCTTAAGGCCTTCACCTGTAACTATATAATGGTCAGGTTCAGCAGACAAGGCATGAATTTCACTCCTGTGTCTGGCTGATGCTGCCGCAACTAAAAATACAGTTTTAAGTGTTAATAATTTTACAGATATAGCACTAAGTGGTTCAAAAGGTTTATCACTCAAAACTTGAAGAACCAGAGAAAGACTCCATGATCGTGTCATGAATTGGCCGCCTGCGTAAGGCTGCCTGAGGAATGACTGGTTCTATTGAAACCATCAGACCTAACATTCTCAGATAGACTCGTGCTAGAATATAACGACTGTTGCAAACCAACTGAAGAATGCATGAGGAGATTTTCCACTCTCTCCTGGGATGGATAAACATATCCTATCTCCAGATCGAAGAACATACCCAGGTAAACAAACCTCTGGGATGGAGTCAGCTCTGATTTCTGAAAGTTGATTATCCAGCCTAAATCTGTGTGTTTTCAAAACTATCTCCAGATTTGCTGTCAAACTTTCTGGGTTGTGTGCTTTCAGCAACCAGTCGTCTATGTAAGTGTGAACAGCTATATTTCTCCTGCGGAGGTATGCCGTGATAGCAAGTACCACTCGAGTGAAGACCCTTGGAGCCGTCGAGATGCTGAATGGAAGAACTTTGAATTCCCATTGGCGTCCCTGAAAAGCAAATCTCAGGAACTGATGAAAACTCCTTGCAATTGGAATGTGGAAATAAGCATCCTTGAGATCTATTGATGCTGTCCACATCCACTTCTCTAACCCCAACAACACCGATTTTATTGTTTCCATTTTGAAACTTGGTGTATCTATAAACTTGTTTAGAGGTTTGAGGTTGAGAATTGGTCTCCACCCACCGGTGTTCTTTGTCACAAGAAACACGGTTGAATAGAAGCCCGGACAATCTTGCGCCGGTTGAATTGCTTCTTTTAGAATTAGAGATTCTATCTCCTCTTCTATGCAGAACCGCTTGTCTGGATCGCTTGGAATTTGAGTCCAGACCGGTACCAGAGACAGATGCAATGGCGGCCCTTTTAGCCATTCTGGACTGTATCCTCGCGAAAGCCATTGCAAGACTAAGCAGTCCTGAATTAACCGCTCCCACTTCTGAATGTGGCAAGTCAAACGACCTCCCACTGGTGCACCTAGGGTTGATGGGGTGCCCATGAATTTTAGAAGTGGGTGTGTCTCTGGTAAGAGTGACAACACCTGAGTGGTACCTGTGGTAACCGGAAAAACTTTTAGCCCATCAGGCCCGGTTACCACATGCTGCTCCTCGCGTGCCGCGCCCAGCGCCACATGTACCCCTGTGCGTGGGCTGCTGTCTGGCTGGCTGCGCCTGAGGCGCTGCTGGCGCGGTCTCTGAACCCGGCCGGCCTGCTGACCTCTGACAATGCCAGCACCGCCACGAGTGTACTGCTGTCGAGCAGCCTAGGGCTGAACACGCACATGTTCTCTGCGCAGCACTTCAAACTGTGCACGCAGCGCCCACTGGTTATTCACCAAAGTCGTCTCTTGGAGGTGCCACCAACCTTCACCTCCAAAAAGACCAGGGCCCGCCATCAGCGCTTGCAACAAGCGCGACTTGAGCTCCTGAGACGGGCACAAATTGTCCAACGCAAAAGTGCACCTCGTTCTCAGTGTCTTGGTGACTAACCTAGTCAGACAATCCAACGCCAGGTTGATCCCATCCTGGATGGCTCGTTGGACTGTCACGGGGATAGGTTGTTGCTGCACTGAGGCTGCTACTACCCCAGATAGCAGCTGAGACACATAAGAAAGCGCAATAATCGCGGCTCGTGAGCTCTCCTCGGTGTCACGCAAGCCGGCATTACCCTAGCGCATAGCGCCCGAGCACAACGCTCCTGTGTCAGCATGGGAACCCGGCCGCATATCTTCCCCCAGAGCGGCGCGGTCATCCGCGCTTGGTCTGGGCGCTAGGCCATATCGAGCATACTGACTAGCAGTAACCCGACATTGTCTAGCAACCTCGCGGGGGGCCTTCGCGAGGCGACCTTTTGATCTAATCGACTCCTCTGCTGCCGAGAACATATCTAAGATATGTTCAGCATACGGCAGAGACAGAGTCGTGTTGGCCAAGGACTTTGCCTGTAACCATGCCCGAGGGTTAACGGCGGCGGTTTTGTCCACGGAGAGCTCTGGTCTGACAGCGAGGAGCCACGCGCATGCTTCAGACCAGTCTTCATCTGTGGCTACCTGCGAATTGCCGACGAGCAGCGGGCCCTCGTCATCCTCAATGGCATTCGCAGGTAGGGCAGAGGAGGAGGCAATAGACGAACCTGGCTGCCCAGGGAATGCATACGGGCCCGCGAGGGCTAGCATAACATTCTCCATAGGCTGACCGGGCATCAAGGTCGCACTTTTGTGTGGGTTATCATGCACACCAGCGCGGCCTGGATCATCTGTATGAGATTCCACGCTTAAGCGTGGAATCTTATACGGGTGGCCATCCGCTCCAAACCAGCCCACTGGCTGAATCATGAAACCTGCTCCCGAAGGAACAGTGCCATAGGTGCGAGCGGCCGCGCTCCCCATGAGAGGAGTGTAGACGCTCGTATCCATGTCTTCATGATCATCCTGTGGACCGAGCAGGTAGTCTTCATCATCTTCCTGGTCAGGAAAGTTAGACTGGGTTAGCAAGAAAAACTAACACAGACTGACCAGGAGAATGCCCGAAAGCAGATGATGAGGGTACTCCGCGAGTGATTGTGGTCAGGCCCGCTGGTCGGCTCCCGCCTGATGCTGCTCGCGCCGCTGGATCACCAGGCGATGCGAACATCAAGCCTGGTCCAAGACGGCCACCCCTGGATCATTAAACACTTTGTCCGAGCTAGTAGGGCATGATCCAGGGACAGGAGCTACCTGCAATGAGGTCGATGCGCAGGAAGTTGAAACACCTGTGCCCGACAACAGATCTTTCAGAGTCCTGCACATCTCACTCACTAACTCAACCTTGAAGGCCTCGAGCTCACCCTTCTCAGTGGCCTTCTTCTTTACCCTCCTTCTTTGCTTTCTTGCCCTCCTCAGCCACCAGCTTAGACTGAAAAGCAAAGAATTCAGAGGTTAGATCCCCCCCCCCACCCACATTCTTTACAAATGACACATTTGTTAGACAGCCTAGAAACTGAACAAAGATGCCAAGGGTGGGGGAAGAATTTAGCCTTCATGGGCTTAAAGCATGATGGACATGACTTCTGAAAGGGAAGGCATACGAAGACAATGAGTATTATAGTTTGCAAAACCTTGTTATTTGACTATTTGTACAAAACAAGAACAAACTCGAGAGAAGACACCCACTTTTATTACAGACAACCCTGATGGGAAAGCTGACTTCTCTTGTTAATAATAACCAATCACAACCAGGATCCCAAATTAAGAATGAGAGAAAGATTATTGACTACATGTATCTAGATATCTCTCCACGTTCATAATAAAGGGTGATAAAAACATCAAAAAGATTTCTCTAAACTAAGATTATGACATCAAGGAAAGACAAAAAACTCTGGTTGATTATGACATCAAACCTCAATGCAACAGCTCCTTCAAGGAGAGGGGATATCAGAAATGAATGCAAGAAATATCTAGTGACTAAAGACATTCATTATTCTCGAATAATATGATATTAAATTATATATATTCGAGAACCCATGCACACACAAGAGAGAATACAGTGCAATAACAAATGGCAGCAGAAATTTGTTAATATTTTCAAATAATTATGTGCCATAACTAATAAACTCCCTTAGCCTGAGCACAGACAAAACCATCCTCTTGTGCAGGAAAACACGTCCATCCATCCGCCAAGACTCTTCTTTCTGTAGACCAGATGAGGGGGACAAAAGGAAGGAGATATTTCCTTTATTCATTTACTATATCTCCATCCCGTAGACATATCACAATGATAAGTAAAAAAAGAGACGTGAACAACCTTCGAGAGAAGAACAGGAACCCTTACTATCCATAAGTTGAACCTGTGAACACAAAGCACAAGGGATTAATAGCCCTAGGCGCTGGGAGAAATTTAACAAGGATTCCCAGTGCCTAAAAACGCGGTAAAACCAAAACGGCCGTGAACGAAAACCGGTAACATATAAAAGTTACAAGTCTTAATTAATATATGGAACAATATCACCTTAATGGATGAAGAGGAGGACCCCTCTGACACTTGCATCAGCCATTATGAATTAAAGATGATAATAGATGGTGAAAATTCTCAATAAAGAGCTTGGAAAGTTTTCCACAAGTTGACTCTCAGCCAATATATTAGAAAACGGAAGTACCAGTATGCGCATGCGCAGTAGGTGGGGTCTGACATGTGCATGACTTTGTACATCCACCTACCCATTAGGGGCACCTAACTTTTTATAATTCTGAATATTATTGAACTTAGAGCCAATATACTAGTATATCAAGAGTGTTAGGGAGGTAAGTATGTTCTCATGATGAGAAATCTAATCATTATCTTAACATTTTCCATGACCAATCCGCAACAAAATATAGTGACATTTTGCTTGACCAATCCGCAACAAAATATAGTGACATGTAACATCTTACTACCTAACTATTTCTATTGAAATTTACCAAACTATAACCTATAATATTTTAACACCAGTAAAATAACGTTACAAGCCTCATTGTTACGCCATCAATGTTCGATCACAATGGGTGCAGTAGTATATTGCTCGTGATGGGCATCACTTTATTACACTCGTGAAATATAAAATGATACGTAATAGTTTAACCCTTTAACACTCATATTAGCAAAAAATGGCTATTGCAGTCATCTTGGGTAATGTCCATTTGCAAACCAAGAGATTATTTTTGAAAATTTACCACTGGCATGACTGGCTCGGTAACCGAGCCAGTCATTCCAGTGCTAAAATTTCAAAAATTGTCTTCTCATGGTCTGCAAATGGACATTTTCTATGAGAAAACTGAAATTTACTTGAACAAATTTGAGGGCTAAAAGGTTAATGAATGTTAATGCAATGGCACCAAGGCTTGATTATGTAATAGATACTTATTCTAAAATGTATCTTATGTGCATAGATCATCTTACTCGATCATATCAATACAGAAAAGAAAAACAAAGTTGATACATAGTTAAAACATATAAGTCAATTAGTCAATCTTAGTACTAACTGTATTACACATTAAAGTGCCTTTAGTCTTCTAGCAAAAGATCATCATAGTCATGACAACATAGATGTATTTCTTAAATTATATGCACAAGCATTCCTGGTGTAAACACATTAAAACAATAGAGGGGTCAACTTCTAGCTATGCCCCGCCCATTTCTAGCCATTCCCCACCTATTTATAGCTAGTCCCACCCATTTTTAGCCACGCCCACCTATTTCTAGCTAATGTCTGCCAATGCTTTGCGGATGTTGGAATCGATTTATAAATATGAAAACTTGACTTCCCAGTATCCAATTTTCAAGACAAGTATACAGGGAAAGCGTTAAATATTTTGAAATTACTTTGACTGGGTGCTGAATCAAATTAATTTCAACATATTCTACAGAATGTTCATCAAAGACATACAATTTGTACATGCGACAAACTTTTCCATGTTCATGACAGAGCTAGATACGTCACTATGTATTGTGACATCATCCTACTTGACATAATTTAGTATGAGGTTATATACTTGAGTGACGGATTGGATTGTTGCATTGCTATAACCAATGCAGGAATCCAGTTTTAGCTATGCCCTGCCCATCTCTAGCTAAGTGATTGATTCCTGAACTCCCTGACTATCAATTTCCAGAAAACTATATGGGTAAGCTGTTGAATATTTTGAAACCAATTTGACTGGGTGCTGTTGCTGCCTATGGCTTAGTCCGTCATCAAGGAAGCGTTCGTGATGAACTTAGCTACGTCATTGATTATGATGTCAACCTACACATCACATAATAGAGTATGATGTCATATCATCGATGGATAAACTGGAAAGATCCATAGTATTACAAGTTCTAATTCATATAAAAAATGACACAAAATTTTTGTCATTTGATTACATATTATATCTACACGAGTATACATTTTAAGACAATTCTGTGCAGATTTTCCTCAAATCTTTATCTGCATATTATCTATTAGTGGACCATATACATGGAAAACTACAGCATCTTGTGCTAAAAAATAGGACATCTAGGGGGAAATGTGTTCATTACCTTTCTGTGTCTAACATCGTCGTGTCGT
>CM067372.1:59869038-60076538 GCA_034401795.1 Chaetoderma sp. LZ-2023a
AAGTCTTTGTTGTCCTCAAGCAGTTACTCGCCCTGACACACCAGAAGCATTACTTTGACTGGCGAAGGCAATTGGCCTGCGATCTGACACACCATACGCATTACTCTGACTGGCGAAGGCAATTGGCTGTGACGTGAGTGATGAGTCACAGAAGGAAGAAAAATATATGAATGATGGAGATGGAATGTATGATGGTGGACCTGACTGAATACAATTGCTATAGATACATGTAATGAAATTTGTGCACGATTCTTACTATTTAGACATATATCATATTGAAATTTTCTTATTTCTAAGCAGAGCTAATAGTCTTTTTGAAACACTGTAGGATTGTTACTTGTGGATTGTCCTAAAGCACATATTATTTGTATTCGAAACATATCCCGTCCGTCCTATTTATTTTTGTGCCCGAAAAATCTCGAGTGCAGTTTGTCAGTGCAGATGCCAATACCCCTCCTCAAAACCTCACCCCACCCATACACCCTTTACCAACCAGGACAGACTTCTGGAAAAACTACTTAACAAGAAGTTACACCAAAAAACATTCACACCTGCACCAGGGACAGACAACAAACTAGACAGTTTTATCAGTGATCTCTGCCAAATTTGCCAAACATATCCATAGGAGAAACACAAATGGGAACATGAAAATGACAGAAATTTCTGCCAAAACAAATCTCATGTAACAAACTAACGTGGTACGCAAAAACGCAGATAAAAGGCAAGCTACTGTGATAAAAAACAAGACAGATTACATCAGCGAAGCCACCAGACAGTTAGCTGACACAAAATTCTATCAAGAGCTAACAGAAGACGAGACATAACTCCACACTAACTTGATCCAGAAAAGATTGGCTCAATGGAGGAATCTCGTTTTAGCTATGCCCTGTCCAACTCAGCTAAGCTCCACCTATGCCTTGACTGCATTGGGATCGATCGATCCCTGCACTCGCTGAATCTCAATTTCCAGAAAACAATACAGGTAAGCTGCATTGAATATTTTGAAATTAAATTGACTGGGGGCACAGCGCCAAGTCATATTAGTTTCAAAATATTCAACAGCATGTTTATTAAGTAGTAAACACATACAATTCGTACAAGAGGCCCAAGGGGTCTGTATCGCTCACCTGGAATTATTGGCCACTGATTTGATGTCTGCCATGAACACAAAATTTTCATTGACTCATGGCTGACATGTTTTTTTAACGTATCTTCCCGTGAACAAACTTTAATGGCCCTTAGTCCCTAATCATATTAGCCAAATTTTGGCCCAACCCGTTCAGCAGTTCTGGCCACTGAAACATTTGGTGAATGAGGTTCCCTTGAACAAACTTGGTTCAGCTCTTGCTCTAGGTCATATTTTATGAGTTTTGCACCGATCCCCCAAGCGGTTTCAGAGATTTTTAAAGACGTTTCTAAAAATTGGCCAAAATCCAAGATGGCCACCGGTCAAATTGGCCGATCTGCTTCCTTTGAACAAACGTGGATACCTATCGCCTAATGACGCTTCCTGCCAAATATATTTGAAATCGACCTAGTAGTTCTTGAGAAGACATTTTAAATTTCCGATTGCTTTAGCATAGGAGTTTTTGGTGAGAAAAATCTCCAAGATGGCCACCAAACCACATATCCGACAGTTTTGAGTGGCAAATTTGAAATCAGCATACACAACAAACTTGGTTCAGATCTGGCTGTAAATGATTTTTCATGTGCTTTGAATCAAGCGGTTTCGGAGAATTTCTAAAAATCGGCCAAAATACAAGATGGTCACTGGCCAAATTGTCCGATCGGCTCCGTTTGAACAAATTTGTATCTCTATGGCCTACCGTTAAATTCTGTATATATTGCGCACTTTTTTGCTCAAATTACATGTTATAAAAAGCTACTGCGCACTATATACAAGGATAAATATTTGTCACATTTTTTTCCTCAGAATTTTTTGTCACAATCGCAAAATTCAGGGCTGAAATATGATTTTATGGATCTAATGTCTATAATGGTACTATCTCAACTAGATCGTTAAAATGTCTTACTACTGTCTAAATATTGTGTTATACCTTTATTAAATACCATATAGTGTTGTAAAATGATCAAATAAACCATCATTTAACTTTTTTACAACGCCATTATTTCCTGTAATTTGTTCTAATTTATTTCTATAAAGGGAGGTTATTCCTGTCTTCCCAAGTTGAACATAGAGATGTTTAAAATCCATAGATTGCTACACAGATACGGACATAAATGTGTTAAAAAAAGAATGATAGAGCCGATGTTTTTCAAGGTGATCTAGCATTTACATAGATATAGAAAGGAATGTTTTCTATGTACTAAACGGCACAATGTTTTGACCAATCGGCGGGCAGGATGATTATGATTGACAGATTAAGGTTAAAGGTCACAACCGTCAACGTATGACGATGTAACTATAGAAATGAAAGGATGAGAATAGAAAATCATTTCAAATTGAAGATAATTCAATTTATTTAATAAACAATGCGTGGAATAAACTAGATTATAGCACTATATTAAAATATATTATGATGATGATGATATACTATAATATATTATATAAATCCCACCCCCACTCAAACAATACCCACAATTGATCACTGTCGATTTTGTAAACGGCAGGCGGTCAGCTCTATCACATTTGTTTACTGTACTTCTGACCGCGTTAATCCACCCACCCCGCCCCACCACCTGACTACACTTCCTGTGAACCGAGTCTTGAAACCACTCATCTACTGCATATATGAAATCTCAAGGGCTCGCCTTTGATATAGTTATCAAAGTAATTACTTAATTTTATTCTCAAGTATCAGCGCACAAAACTCATATTTTATGAATTGAAACAAAATAAATATCCGATTTTTTATGTTCTAACGACCATTTATGTTAATGAGCTCTGCTCAAATCAAATTCGGATTCTAACCTGTTGTGATGGAAATTATATTTGTATTTTTATATCATTCAATAAAGTTTAATACAAAATATTTGCTAAAAGTGTAGGCGAATGATATTCCCATGATTAAACAACAGAGTAACGCATGCCACAAACGACATTTTATAAGGAAAGCGTATTCGACACACAGTAAGTCATTGATTTTTTTGTTACCAGTTTTCGTTCACACGTCTCTCAATCTTACTGCGCACTATACACGAAAACAACGTTTTTTTCAGGCCGATTTTGGTTAAATTTAGTAGTGCGCACTATGCACGATAGCGCAATATACACGGGATTTAACGGTAATGATGCTTATTGCCAATTGAAATCGGCCTAGTGGTTCTTGAGAATTTGCTTAAAGGAAAAGTTGACGGACGGATGATGGACGGTCACCATGGCATAAGCTCACATGGCCTTTCCGGCTAGGTGAGCGCAGTGCTCAAGATAACTTTCTTCAGTTGGGAGTATGGTACTCCTTAATTTTTCAACTGACGCGTACAAGACTTGTTGTTACTGAATACTGAACAATTATCCTCGTCCCCTCCCCCAACAATATATATTCACTGGAATGATTGACTTGACTATCGAGCCAGTCATTCCAGTGGTAAATTTCCAAAAATAGTCTTCTTGGTCTACAAATGGACATTTCCCAAGACCACTGCAGAAGCTGTTTTTGGCCTGCTTTAGCATTAAAGGGATAATCTAGTCACCCCACCACCCAACCGCCGTGTTATTTCCTAAGGCCAGCAAACTTTCAAAATTAGCCATTACAGTTACATGTCATGGTTGGTGGAGGGTGTTTGGGACTCATCGGTATTGATAAAAAAACTAGTCAGTCATGCCAACCAGATTTTAATTCTGAATGAAAATATATTTTTATATCAAGTGTGTTTATTTTAAATCTAGCTGCGTTATGGTGGGACACGATTAGCCTATAGAAATGCACTAGCATTCTAAAGACTATCTCTGTGGCATACTGGCAAATGAATAAATATTATTGCTATAATAATACTTGTCATTCTGAATTCTGAAATTGGTTTTAATGTATGATTAGTGTATTCTGCTGCTGTAGTCGTAGAAACATCAGACAGCTGCTGTCAGTCCTTCTTCGCTTTTACCCACTGTGTCTTGTCCTCAGCCAAAATCCTTAGCTTCCTCAGGTCCATTCTTGACTTGAGTGTACCGAGTCCTGCTTTCTTGAGGTCACCTTGTAGCACGCTTAGCAGATACATGCAATGATGTCCTCTCCTGGCTTTGTATTTGCTGGCTCCGATTAGGGCGAATTCCAAGGCACTCTGTGCTGGTGTCTCTTCTGGCATCCTTAGCACATGGCCAAACATGGACCATTTTTGCTGGACGACTTTTACAGACAGCGGCGATGTATTACACATCTTGTATAGTGCATCGTTGGAAATTATGCTGTCTGGCCATCGGTGTCCAGTGATGGTGCGTAGGTGTTTGCGGTGGCAGGCATCGAGTTTGTCTAGAGCTGTGTTTGGAGCTGCCCAGCTGTTACAGTTATACAGCATCAAGGATAAGCAGGTTGCATTGTATAAACGTAGCCTCTTTATCAAGGGCATCTTTGATCTACGAATCCATAGCTTCGAGGACTGGAAAGCTATGTTCCCCATGACACTACGTGCAGAAATGTCAGCAGTACTGCAAAGCAGTGAGCCGAGGATTTTACTTTTCCTCCATGGTTCGCTGCCACGAAGTGGGTTGTCATTTTCTATAGTTTCATGCGTTGTCGATAGGTATATGTGGGTGAACTCTGTTTTGGATTCATTCATAAAGAGATTCTCAATTTTTAGTTTGCTTGCAGCTATTGGGAGAAGTTTGTCAAGGGGTTTCCTTTCCTCATATATGAAGTCCACATCGTCGGCATATTCCATCTCTAACTATAACATACATGTATCATTGACATATATAAAATAGAAGGAAAAGTGTTATGGACCCCACATTTTCAGAGTATTTCCATATTTAGAAGGGAAATTCCAGTTTTTTCCTTCCAATTTGATTAAGATGGGACCAAGGTATAGAAGTGCTGACAAGACAGGTTATTGAAATTACAATATTGTTGATTTAATCTTGGCAAGTGTCTTACTAAAAATATAATCTCAGGTTAGAAGCGCTAATATATTGTTTACTGTAATAAAAGAACAGATCTTTTAATATCTGCTGGTAAACTAAACCAGGTGAAGAGAACTTGCAGTTGTTATTGGCAGTTTAATGCTTTAGCATACCCACGGAAATTGTTGTAAATTTCATATTAAAAGTTATTGCTATAATTACCTCCTCAATTAAAATAAGTGTGAAAGAACAAAAATCAACAAGTATTTCTGTATATTTTGCCGTATCTAATGAAATATTCATAATTGAAAAATCTTCCATCTCCACTCATATGTTATCCTTAAAATTACAAATGCCATATAAGATATGCCTTCCTGGAGATTCAGAGTTTGTGAAAGACAAACTCGGATTATAATGTTGCGGTGGATTATGGTCTGGGTCGAACTCATCACTATGAACTCATCACTATTCACGGTTGAGGTTATGACGGCTACTGTAAAAGTTATGCCTGTAATCTTATTTCCAACTAAAATATGTCTTGAACAACTACGTTCCGGTGATATTTTAGCTCATTTGGCAATATGTACGAAAATAATGTCCATTGAATGTTTTTCATTGACGCTCCTATAGGTGCACATATGTAACGCAAAGGTCTTGTAATAAAGAAAAGAATACCCTCTTGCGGAGATGGGGATCATACCGTTTAGTGATGGTAGTATAGGCACAGCATTTACGAGTGCTTATCAGTATGTCATTGTATGTGATTAGTGTGTTGATTCCCCTTCGTGTAATTGAGTAGGCTATATTTGATAATGACAACAGGCCAGTACGGGCAGTTTAATACACTGATGCGTACTGTATTTACAGGAGGCATACATGGTATGCATGAATATTTAAATGTTTGCATACATGGATGATTTCTATGCGTACAGTATGCTTGTACGTGCCTTACCTGGAGTGCTGGGTGAGCGAACACTAACTAACAGTACATCTTCAATTAAGCGGTTGTGATCAACTTATGTACTGTCATTCATGACGTCATTGATTATGACATCAGTCTACACATCACGTAGTTGATTATGACATCATATGATTGATGGATAAACTGGAATCCTCCATTAGTGGAAGATGGAGAGGTGTCTACTATCAGTCGACACATAGCCAAAGGTCTTATACCAAAACCACCAAAAAACAGCACGTTTCTACCTATTATCAAAAATTCACAAAGCCAAAACAGGATGTCTAGTACCCGGCAAACCCATTACCAGTGCTTCCAATAGCTGCCCCACTGAACTAATAAGTAGTTTTGTGGATGAACACATAAAACTCCACGGTAAATAAATCAAGTCAAAAATTATGGTTTGTCAGTGAAAATACGTTATAAGTCACAATGGACGTCACATCGTTGTACACCAAATATACTAAGGCCTGCAGGCAGTAGGAAAATGTGTACGTTGTCATGGCCTACCAGGCACACTTTCCATCAGTGGCTTACTCATTGAAGTTTAATGGTTAACAGTCAATCAATCATTAAACATGGTTAAGGGACGCACATTTGATATTACTGTGATATAATTGACAGAGTCAAACCTTAGTCAATCAAGTGGTACTAAGCTGATTGATGTACAAGGCAGTCAAGAGTTATCCCCTTGATAGGTGATGTTTTCATAGCATCTGCTATACAGTTATGGAATGTAGGGTAGGCAAGTAGCATAACAAACTATTGAGGTAATGAAGCAGTCACCATCCATATATGGAAATCTGAATATTCTAAGCCAACAGCCCATCACCTCATACAATCGCATGACTATTCCAGCCAATCATTGTAGATTCTAGAACATAGTACCAGTGAGGTAATCATGTTAGTAAGTACTGGACTTGGCTGCTTCAGTCCGTTTCTCAATGCCAGGAAGACAACATCTTTCTCATTTTTCCCACCACCACCCCATCAGTATCCCCCAACATTTACAGTAATTGCAATCTCCTCCAAAAAAATGTACAGTATTCAGGCAGTGGGCAGTATCCAGCAAAGGTTTACTGCAATCATGTATACCAAGACATTAACCAGCATATCATTCAGCATACAATATAAATATAGAGGCATTATCAATATTCATGTAATATGCAAGTATTGTTTATTAAGCAATCTGGGCACTTACCTGCCCCAAGCGTGGTGTTGCCTACCCAGGGGAGGCAACCAGTACATAGACATAAGTGCAGGTGCGACCGGCTTATGTCTGTTGCCAAATAAATATGTACAATTATTCATGTGTTCGCGTTATGTGTGTATGCATTAATCATATTAAAGTTACTCCTAGAACTCAACAATTTTGAATTCTATGGCAAACACTCTTCAAATATGGGGTACTGCGATGCGCAGCAAATGCCTACCAAATCCAGACAGACAACAGCACAGGAATAAATTTGCACCATGCCCAAAAGGCAAGTGCGATTTCTGTCAAGGTATGGACCAAACACTCCGATTTAAAAGGAACTACACAAAGTTAATGCATAGGGTCAAAATAGTTGCTAACTGTGAGACTAGATATCTGATTTACCTGATCACCTGCAAACGATGCAAAAAACTATGTGGTAGAAACTAAATGCACATTTAAGATCAGGATACAGGAGCACCTACAGTCCATCACTAATTTCAACAGGAGCTCCGCAAACGGCGCATAATAGCCTGCCATGATGTAGAGCTGGGCGGTCTGACAGTAGTACCGTGAGGACCGCGGTATACCGTGAACCGATACCGTGACCGTTGACATTTCCAAATACCGTGAATACCGTCCATGTTTGAGCAATATTTGAGAAATATATTCATAAAATCTGACTTGACCAAGGGTAAATAGGTGCTAATAGTGCCAAAAATACAGGCATCCCTAACTATTAGCCGAGTTGAGGTGAAAGGGTCATTGTAAAAACAAACATCAAGACGTCAATTACAAAATAATGACAGGCGTATGTCAAACGTACGTCTTGAAAGTCTCACGGTAAAATTGCTTTATTTAAAACATTTAAACTCATTCTCTGGCCATCCGCCGGTAGTAATTACACTGTAATATATTCCCTATTCCCGTTTCTATTATTTGTAATTTATTACTCCAAGCATTTTGTCACCGAACAAACACGCTAGAATAACAAAATAACAATAATTCGAACACAACAGCAATCTCGCAAAGACGTATCTGATTGGTTGTTCATGAACTAGACCGTGGGAAAATACATTACTATGCTGAATTTATCAATGAAAATGTACTAAAACGTAGTATTTGCTCGCGCCGTTTTGATCACGTGCTAATTTATTAACAACGAGCAGCGTTGAAGTCATTATTTTTTATTTTTCTGGCTTGTTTCAAGAAATTTCTTTGCGGATTAAATCCAGTTTAAGTAACGACACCTAAAAATTATAGTGTTTTACTTTTTGTAATTCATTTTTCCGCTGGCTAACGAGTCTGCACATCAGGTACTCAGTAATTATCAGAAGCTTTGGAATCGGCTATAAGAAAGTCGTCGTCGTCAACTCAATGTCGTGTTATATATATGTGTATAGGCCTGCTTTCGCGAGTAACAGAATATACGACCCCAACAGAAATAAAAGAGTACAACACTCGCCCGGTTTAAATACTCGCGGATTTTGTCTGGACTCTGGTTATCAAAGCGCTCGACTGCCAAAATAAAATTTACTGTTTGCTGGTTGCACGCATAATAGCAAGAACAACCCAGATTGAAAATAGTGCACCCCAATGTCTCAAACATCGGGTTATAGTTAGCTAGTCGACCACACCCTTTGACCGATATTCCCGTGAATGATATTACGTCAATAAAAATAGTGACCTAATAAAATCGTGAAACTAAACAGTTACAATAGCCATGTTTTTCTTCTCTAAATCAGGAAGCCGATTTATTTATTTTACCTATATTTACCGTTGATTGGAGATGGAAGTGAAAAGGAAATGGAAAAAATTGTTCTAATTTCGTGGCATGCCTCAAGCTCAGATGACGGTATACCGTGGTATGTTTTCATGGTACCGATACCGTCATGTAAATATCAATACCGCCCAGCTCTACCATGATGCTAAACCACTGAATGAGAGCTTTCAGAAAATAGCGATTTCTTCCTAATACCGAAAACAGTTATTCCCTGAAGTTTCCATGGTCATGGAGTTATCTTCCGGAAACCAATTTTCAAGATCGCCGTCGGTAGCTGTCGGCCATCTTGGATTTTGGATCATCATCAATTTCCATAGGTTTCGTCCGCATACTTAATCCAATCACCCTATGAAGGTTAAAAGCGATCCGATGCACGATAACGGTGTTATCATGCGGAAACACATTTTCAAGATGGTCGCCGGTGGCTGCTTGTCATCTTGGATTTCGGATCATCATCGACTTCGATAGGTTTATCCCTCAGACTTAGTCCCATCATCCTATGAAGTTTCAAAGCGATCAGATAAACGGTAGCGGAGACATCGTGCAGACAGCAATTTTCAAGATGGCCACCGATGGGTGGCGGTCATCTTGGATTTTGGATCATCGTCAATTTCGATAGGTTTCTTCCTCAGATCTAGTCCAATCATCCATGAAGTTTTAAAACAAATGGACAAACAGTAGCAGTTATCGTGCGGAAAGCAATTTTCAAGATGGCCACCGGTGGCCATCTCAGATTTCGGATCATCGTCGATTTCAATAGGTTTCTTCCTTAGACCTAGTGCAACCATCCTATCCGGTTTCAAAGCGATCTGATAAATGGAAGTAGAGTTAACGTGCCGAACCCAATCTGCCGCCCGCCCATAAATGCCATCACATCAGCGCCAATTTTTTTGGCGGTGTATAAAAAGCACATACACGATGATACACCTGTGTCAAGACATTTCACTACTGAAAACCATACCAAGAGTGATCTACAATTCTGTATCATCCAAATATTATCATCAGATCCAGATGATGCAGACTCCACACATTGGAGACAGGCTAAAGAAAGCCACTGGATCCATCAACTACATTGTATGATCCCTTTGCCATACACATGGCAGGGTGAGGTTGCCAAAATTAAGCCTCCTGCTCTAAGTCATAATTAAGATGAGGTACAATCATCCCATCAGGTTTCATCCAATTCTCTCTCAACCGATATGAGTTACAGCAACATGATTTTGGGGACATACATACAAAAACTCAATGTTTTAGAGGGGTTCTCCTCCCTCCCCAAGATCGCCGATACAGAAACGTTTAACATTAGGCACATCTTTGAGTGTTGTGCAATCATCCTGTCATGTTTCATCTAATTGTCTCTCAAACCATAGCAGTTACGGCGACACGATTTTGGGGATGTACATACCGAAATTCCACGTTTTTGTCTGCCACTTCACCCAAATCAGTCATGCCAGACCGATGAAAAAACCTTTAATAAGATTACTCAAATCTTTGGGTGGTGTACAATCATCCTGTCATGTTTTCAGGAAGAGATGCCAGGACAAAATTTTTGGGATGTATGTACAGATATTCCATGTTCTTTTGCACGAAATTCCATGTTTATAACTTTACACACATGCACGCACTCACACACACACACAAAATCAGTCATGCTTGACTAATGCAAAACCTTGTAGAATTAGACACATGCTCGCGCAGTGTACAATCATCCTGTCATATTTCATCCACTGCTCCCTCAAACTGACAGGTTGCAGCAACAAGGGTTTCGAACTGAGCTTCCATGTATTTTGCGTGAAATTCCAGGTTTTTGCCCCAGCATCGCCCTGCCCACCCACCCCACCTCATAACTTTTAACATCAGGAACATGTCTGCGTGGTGTACAATCATCCTGGCATGTTTCATCCAATTCTTTTTCAAACTGAAGAGTTGTAGCAACAATATTTTCATCGACATACGCCTGTGATTAGGACACACACATCTTCAACACTACTGTTTTAAATACGGAAACCAGTCTTACTTATACATCAATAATAAAATCATCCTAAATCCTTAAATTTGACGTTGGCACTATAATGGTTATTGTGATATGTCTGACAGATCGCTTATATAGGCTTGCACGATATTGTCCTAGGGGATATCGCGATATATCGTGGTGAGAAAATTTTATGGTATATGAATTCACAGGGCAAATTGTTCTTGGGTTCAGTTGGACTGCACGGTTTGGCTTATGTAGACATCTCGGCTTCGCTATAAGTTTTCATATCAGTTTTAACTGAATATGACTTCTAATTGGTAAATTTCAACAAAAACATTAAATGCAGTCGCCAAGATGCTTAAAGAACGATCGTTAATAACACGCAAATAGGACACAATTTCCCGTTATAAATTTGTGACACCTTACACCTTGGCTTAAAGTATACCCTGTCCATCAGTGCGGGAGTAATATTATTACATCGGACAACCTAAATATTGCGTACTCTGTTATAATCATCATTTATTACATCAAAATTAATCCCAAAAAATTTGACATTTCATGTCATCTTTGTGAAAATGTACAAATCATGTGATATTAGGAATGCACTTTAGATCCATAGATATCGACCAGACGACCCGGAGGGTCTGGTCTTATGTTTTACTAATTACATATATCTACCTCCTTGCATTACTATTGCTCTTTCCTTCTCTGAAGGGAAGCGTAGTAGCATGAATTTTTTACAGCCAATGTTTGCTGGGTATCGTGGTTACGGGGTGACTGAAGGCTCCTTCAGGTATCTCCATACTCTCTCTAATGATGAGATCCATAGTAATTCGCTTGAATGCTATATCTCAGAATGAGGCAAGAAGAGAGTCAATCCAATACCCAGTGCCACTGAGAAGGTCATTAAGCACAATGCCAACCTCATTGGCTGATAGCTATCACATGATTTTGTTGGTAGCAACCAAGACTTCATTCCTTTGATGAATCCAGTCATATAATCCAGCTTTAAGCAGATCCATGAAGAGGAAGATGATCCTATCACTACTCGGCTCTGAATATCTGACCAAAGCTGAAATTAAAAATTAACCTAAATTCTCTACATTATATGACAGGAAATTCCTTTCCGAAATACCCAAATATGTTGAATTCTGAAGGCTGAAGACTATAATGAATATCTTTCCTGAGCAACACCACACCGCCCCCACCCCCCAAAAAGTGGAGGCTTGAGGTGGGCCGTAATGCAATGAGGTAGGTATATGTAATTAGTAAAACATAAGACCAGACCCTCTGGGTCGTCTGGTCGTTGTTACTATATTACAACCTACCTCCATGCATTATTATTGCTCAAATACAGATTTCAACATTGCACAACGCCCGGAGGGAGAATCTTTTGCGCAAATTGATGTACAAAAATAGAGAAATTAATACGAAGTTAGTAATAACAAGTAGCGAAAGATACTACAAATGACAGTAATTTCTCAGAATTACTCTCATAAGTTAACCTAATAGAAAGGGTACAGAAGAAAGGAGGAGAGAAGAAAGAGATGATCATGCAAGAGAGATGAATAAATAAGGGTGATGAGGTGAAATACTCACATCAGAAAGAAGTAATGAACTCACACTCACCCCAAATAAAAATCTTATATGAATGAAGATGATGAAAGAAGAGATGATGATGAAGAAGGAATACGAGTCATGGTCCCTGAAGCTACCTTATGAATATTCTTATAGAAAAAGGAAGAAGGACCAAAATCTTTAAGATAGAAATTAATAAAAGTATCCTCTGATTTCCAGTTAGCAACTGGCATAATATTATTAAGAGACGATCCATTAAAAAGGGCGCAAGAGGTGGCAAGGCCTCTAACATCATGGGCCTTAACACCCACTAGTGAATTATTCCCAGGAGAAGCTAATTCGTGGCAAATTTTGATAGTATCAACGATCCAACGTGAAATAGTGGTTAAAGAGGCAGGACGATCAACCCTGCAAATGTAACCCAAAGATGTCTATTGTCGGATCGTTTGGAGGCAGCACGAAGTTCATACATATTAAGGGCCCTAACCGGGCACCAGACAGAATCATCTGGTGATAAGGAAGAAAGTTTATGAATTATAATGGGTTTACCTAAGAATTTACCTGACTGAGTTTTGGACATGAATTCTGCCCTGGGATAAAGAATAATGCTATTACCCGTAATTTGAAATCTATCCAATGGATTTCAGAACGACGGCTAGGTGATGCTACTGCTAATAAGAATACTGCTTTGAGGGTAAGGTCTTTTAAACACACAGAAAATAAGGGTTCAAAATGTTTCCCAGCGAGAACCTGTAATACAAGCGAAAGGTTCCAGGAAGGATGTGGTTTCTTAAAAGGTGGAGAATTACCCATATCTTTAATGAGGTCGTGAAAATGTTTTTGTACTTGGACCGAAGGGTCAAGAAGACATTTGACAAAGGAGTTCAGACCAAATCGATAGAATCTGAGTGTTAACTGACAGCTTTTTCTGGTTGAAAAGGAAAACTAAAAAATCTGTGACCCGAGTCGCAGAGGCCTCAGGGGGCAGAATAGAATGGTTGGAACACCATTTTTTGAAAAACTCAAATCGAGCTGTTTCGAGTGGAAGTTCTGAGGGACTTCTCCAAAAGTTCTTGAGATCTGACTGAAAAGATTGATGAAGTAAGGGGCAACTCGACAACTTCCAGACTGACAGGTGAAAGATTTCTGGATTCTGATGGAGAATCCTGCCTCTGTTCTGGGACAACAGATTGTGGGAGACAGGAAGTAACAAAGGGTGATCTACAAGAAGGTCCAGGAAATCCGGAAACCATGCTTTTGTCGGCCAAAACGGAGCTATTAACAGGACCACACAGGGATGTCGCCTGATCTTTATGAGTACCAGAGGAATGAGAATCGTAGGGGGAAAAGCAAACGAACATGTTGTCCCAAGACTGAGCTAGAGCGTCTACTGTGAGCCATGACCTTCGGAAAGGGAGATATGAAGGTAGGTATCTTTCTGTTCTTGAGAGTAGCAAACAAGTCTATGAGGGGACGACCGAACTGAAGAAAAATTGATTGGGCTACAGCCTCTTTCAACTCCCATTCTGTTTCTGGGATCCTGGAAGGACGAGATAACTGATCGGCCAGAAAATTCAGTTTGCCTGGGACGTGGGATGCTCGAAGAGAAATGTTGCGGGACTTTTACCAGTGAAGCATGATCAGGGACTCTCGACGGCCTGGTTCCCCCCACCCTCCACCCTGATGATCGATGAACGAGACTACTGTGAAATTGTCTGATCGGATAAGGATTGAAAGACCGAGAATCAAGGGTTCCCATTGAACTAGGGCATGGAAAACTGCCAACAGTTCTAAAAGGTTGACATGGTAGGAAGCTTCTGTGAGGGACCAGGTTCCTGAAATCTTCTTGGAATCAGATGGCTCCCCATCCTTCCAGGGATGCATCTATGAAAACGATGGCCTTAGGAGATGGAGGATGAAGAGGGACCCCTCATAACAGGGATTAGCAGCCTTTCCAAAACCGGCAATGGGTCATGAGCTGAAACTTGATGAGAATCCGATGATCCAGAGAATTTAGAGACTGATTTCAGTGGGTTATAAGATAGAACTGGAAGGGTCTTCTCATCAGAGGAGCCCAAGGAATCACTTTCTCTACCGAAACCATGAGGCCTATGATTCTGAGGAAAGACCCGGCCAACTAACTGACAACTAACTGGCCTACCTTGAGAGCTTGAATTGTGGGTACGATTATCTGCACATTGGGAAGGGAGGGAAATAACTTCTACATTGATGATCCAAATCTGGATGGCATCTGATACATCCGCAATGAGGTAGATGGGATTGGGAGCCTTGAAAAGCCAATCGTCTATATAGACATGTACTGAGATTGCCAGGAGATGAAGGCATGAGGCTACTGATGACACTATTCAAGTGAATACGTAAGGGGAGGCGGTCATGCCGAAGGAAAGACTGCGAAACTGCCAGACTCTGCCTTTGTAAGTTTCGATATCAGAGACAGAATCTCGGATTCCAGGGCTAAAGGTTTCTCTGGGCATGATGGAGTGGGGGTCCATCGAGGAACAAAGGAGGGTTTTTTTCCTTCCAACAAGGATGATGGCTGCAATAGATAGTTTCTAAGACCCACTTATCTTGAATAAGAAGATCCCAATAAGTCCTGAACTTGGAAAGATGATTTCCTACTGGGATGCTTGGAAAGCTTGAAATAGTGGGGGACTGAAAATCTAAATCTACTGGAAGAGTTAAAAAAGGGCCATCTCCTGAACTTATGATGTCAAAAACGAGGATGATACAGACTACCCGATCTACGAGGACATCTAGCCTGCTTTCTAAATGGGATCTGCGCTCTGGACCGATTGGAAACCAGAACGACCCCGAGAGGAAGGCCTAGCTGGAGGAGATCTAGAACAATTAAAAGATCTATTGGAATTCACAAAAATCCGAGAAGGAAAAGATATTCGAGGATCAGAACGAGGCAACTTTGAAGGGGAGGAGGGAGGAAAAGAACGAACTGGAGTGAAGGAACGTTTCCTAGAAACCTGAGGAAGCCCAACTTTAGAAGAGATCTCCTGAATACTCTTGAGCCTATCTACCTCCTTCATGAGACTAGTGGATTCAGGGCCAAACAACTCTTTACCAAAACAGGATGTGGAAATAAGAGTTTTTAAGCTTCTGAGAAATAGCCAAAGAGCCAAGTGCTCTCTTCCTACGACAGTTGTTAACAAAACCAACTAATCTAGCGTCTAAATTAAGGTTGAATCTAGAAATGTCTGGCAGACAAGCCAAGGCCGACTGAGGAATAGATTCGCCTTTAGAGACCTTAAGAACAGCTTCTGAGCCGAAAAATTAGAAAGCTTGAATCCGAGTCTAGCCGATTGTTCTAATGATCTAAGCATGGATGAATCCGAAACAGGCGATCTACCAGTATCTTTAATAAGATCCCAAGCGTCACCAAACAGACACTAGATCTAATAGTTGCGTCAAAATCAGAAAGAGGAACTCTAATGGAAGAAGCTAAATCTGGAGGAACCAGGAAAAAATCTGAAAAGCAAGCCTGCTGAGAAAAATGATCTAAAATATCCACTGAAAAATTGTTAATCAGTAGAACACGATTAAAGGAAATATTGTCTTCTGAGACCAGAGGAGATTCATACAAAGTGTAGCTAGTATGTTCAGGCTGTAATTCAATGTGGAGAGAATCTGAAACCCATTGGTGAGTATTAGACCAGTCATTCTCAGAAGCCCTAAGAAGGAGAAACTTGGAATCAGAGGGTCTCCCGTGAGACGTATCCTGACAAGATTGAAGAGTAGATTCCTGAGATGGGATAGAATCCTGAGAATCATCAACAATAGAAGAAATTTCAACAGCCCTAGACAAGATGTCCGATGCTAAAGAAGGAAGAATGGATGAGGATGATGACGAGTAATTCGCGAACTTAACCTTAGATCGAGAATGACGAAGAATACTCCTAGGAATCAAACTAGATTCAAAGGACGGAAGGAAATCAATAGAGCTTCTAAAAGAAGAGATGATAGAATTCCCTGAACTTTCTTTTGACAAAGAAAAATCTTTACTTGACAAACCGATAGAAGTAATTTCATTCACTAAAGATTCATTAAAATAACAACTCACTGAGTCATGGGAAGGATTATCTTGGGACATAGGATCTGAAGAGTATGAGGGATTCTGAAAACTTGAAGAATTACCTATAATGGATTTAAAATGAGGGAAGGAGAAATGATCACTAGCGGAATAATTAGTGTAAGCTGATCTAGAAGTATCATACAGAGATTCTCTAAGTCTAATGACTGGAATATGTTTAAAGGAATCAGTATTTGAATCGTGAGAAGAATACTGAGAATGATGAGATCTAGTTGGACCCAGGTCCCCGGGCACGGATCTACTAACCCCGGATGCGGCCCCGGACCCTCTCTGGGATTACTAACAGTATCCCAGAGAGGACCCGCTGACCGTCCAGAAAAATCCTTGGACAAGTAAGCAGAGAATGACTGAGAATTTAGAGCTAACCCGGCTACGGAGCCCAACTGGGCTGCGGGACCGGGGAAACATGTGAAAAATAACATAAGGATTGACCAAAATTTGTAGAAAAATCCTAATTTAAATTTGACAATCCGGAATGACTGGTCCCGACTCGAGTCGGGGCCAGAGCGGGAGAGCTGGGAGCTTGACCAGAGAGGAGGACCCGGAAGAAACCCTGGGGCGGGGCTGGAGCCAGCAAGAAAATCAGAACCTGAAGTATCTCTAGCGGCTGGACCCGGACAAAAGTCCCCCCAAAGATGAGATTGGGAGCCTAAGCCGACTGATATACCGACCCAGGGCCGGGAAAAACCCTGGCCCGGGGCCGGAGCCGGCGTGAACTCTGATCCCGAAGCCTCCCTAGTGGCCAGACCCAGACAAAAGTCTGGATCCAGCCCCAAGGATGAGATCGGGAACCTAAGCCGGTCAACATCCAGACCCGGGGCCGGGAAAAAACCCGGGCCCAGGGCCGAAAGCCAAGCCGGAGAAACAGCAGATACAACATAAGATGATGAAACTGGCTTTGTAGAAGACAACAGATGTGTGATCACCTGGACCACTCTGGTCGGGCAGTCCTTCGAACCAGCCAGTGAAGCAGTAGTAGTGATAGGTCGTGACATACAGGACCGATTTATGACCCACTCAGGCCCGAGAGGATATACCGAACTCGGGCCACATGGGCCCAGGCTGCGGAATGTTGACAGATGAAGAAGATGAATCCTGGAGCGATATGACTGGTTTATGAACAGGCGGCGAACGAGGCGAAACCTGAGTCTTTGTACTCTTATTCTTCCCATTTGTCGTGGCACCTCTTAAACATTGTAAATCAGTGAGTTGTAATTTATTAGATTTAGAAAATAGACGCTTCCTGGGAACGGACAGTTCCAATGCTTCACAATCAACTACGTCAAGAGATGAAGCACTGGTAACTGACTGGTCCAGGATAATCTTGTTGTTCCTACTGTCAATAGACGAGTCAATGTTGTGAACTTGTTTCTGGAGACATTCCATAGATAGTACTATTTTTTCAAGGATGGCTGAATCCGCCGTGGTCTCGGCTTTGGCCTTTATTTTAGCCACTGACCTTGACAAAGAAGGATTCCCAGGAATATTTCAGATCTCTGGGGAATTTGGTTTAAAGGACAATCTGGCAGATTGGGACCATGACCCGCATATCAAACAGGTCGATTCTAAGGTACACGATGTACATTTCGAACACACGTGTCAAGCGTGTTCAGATTTTATGAATCTATGGCAGCTGCCAGAAGGACATCTGATAGAATGATTCTGATTCTTTTCTTTGACCTCCTTGGTCTTCTTCGGAGACTTTCTCAAATCTGAATCGTAATAACAGGGAGACTTGATAGAGTAAAGCTCCGAATATGACTCAGGATTAGCCAGCGCTAAACCCGAGATTTAATTGATAAAGACCCTACCGATCTCTAATTTTAAAATTATTTTGGTTTTCTTTGAGAGAGTATGTTACATGAGATACGCAGATTCATGCTCAATCACAACAAGCATGTCAATTCAGTAGCTTATACATGCTACTGTAATAGAAAAAGCAAAAAAATAGACAACACATAGTCTATAAACACCCTGGGCGCAAGTAACCAAAACTGGTAAGAGGCGCCAACACGAAATTAGAAATGATCATTATTAATACACCAGGACCTACAACCAATTATCTTGGGAGGTTTTTTACGCTTGTCCGACACCTTGATGATCCTTATGACTTTCTCTGTCCACAGCAATTCTAAAAGTTAGGAAATAACTTTTAAATTGGCTATAAATTTTTTATACACCCTTCCCTTCAACAGTAGGAAAAGGAATGAAGTCTTGGTTGCTATCAACAAGGTCATGTGATAGCTAATGGCCTTCTCAGTGGCACTGGGTATTGGATTAACCCTCTTCTTGCCTCAATCAGAGATATGGCATTCAAGCGAATTACTATGGATCTCATCATTAGAGAGAGTATGGAGATACCCGAAGGAACCTTCAGTCACTCTATAACCACAATACCCAGCAAACATTGGCTGTAAAATATTCATCCTAATACGCTTCCCTTCAGAGAAGGAAAGAGCAATAGTAATGCAAGGAGGTAGGTTGTAATGTAGTAACAACTAATGTTTAGATCTGATCCGCAATTATCGAGTACCCGTTTACTAATAATAGTTAGCCTTCAGAAACATCTCGGATAGTTCACCTTGCAAGGTAAAAGCATGTATACACCTGTGCAAAAGTTAAGCACCACCCTATTTTTACGCACATGCGAGGGTATATTCATGTGCTATGAAGAAAGCAATAGCATAAACATTTATGTACCCATCCATCTTAGTGCAAGAGGTAATAATGCAACTAGAGGAATGCTGATTATGATGGTGGGGAAACACTGTATGTTTTTGTTTGAACTTGAAAACGAGGCCTGAATATGGTTACGCTGACACAACTGACAACTATTGCCCCCCTACAGTTGACACACGTGGCTAGATTGTCATTAATGGTGTCTGAAAACGAAGTTTAACATCTGTGCACGAGTTTGAGACTGTCATTATTAATACCGGGTATATCCACCTTGTGCCTGGATGACGGCCTGGACACGACGTCTCATGCTGGTCACCAACCGACTGATACGCCATTGTGGTATTCGTTGCCATTCAAGATGGAGTGCGTCTGTTAATTCCTGTAGGTTCTGCACAGGAGGATCCCTCCTTCTCACCATGTTTCCCAGAATGTCCCAGATATGCTCAATAGGGTTCATGTCAGGGCTCCTTGCTGGCCATGGTAGGGTTTCGATGGCATTCTGGCGGAGGTATTCATGCACAGCTCTAGCACGATGTGGTCGGGCGTTGTCATCCATGAATATAGGGTGGGTTCCAGGTGCATGATTTACAAAATGAGGGACCACAACTCTATCCAGTATGGAATCTTGATATCTTTGTCCATTTAGTGTTCCAGGTACAGTCAACAGATCCAGCTTACAATCAAATGAGATGCACCCCCATATCATAACGGAACCTCCACCAAATGGAACTTCTTCCATGATGTTACGTTGGTCGTACGCCGTGCGTCTGGACCTCCATACACGAGTTCGACCATCTGTGGCATGAAGCAGGAACCGACTTTCATCGGACCAGTGTACCCGTCTCCAGGATCTCATGTTCCAGTGTCTTCTTTCGTTGCACCACCTCAGACGCTCCTCTTTGTGGTGTGCGGTGAGGAGAGGACGTCTGACAGGTCTCCTAGCTTTCATGCCAGCAGCATACAGTCCCCTTTTGACGGTAGACATTGACACTCTATTGCGCGTTTCCCATTGCTGGCTGAGCACTCTGCTGTTGGTGAATGGAGATCTCCTAACAAGGCGTACTAGGGCTCGATCATCACGGGCAGTAGTCTTCTTCGGTCTTCCAGATCTAGGCCTGTCCTTCACCTCGTTAGTTTGCCCATGTTTTGCAATCAAACGACTGATTACAGTATGGTTAATGTTCAGCTGTCTGCCAATCTCTCTGCATGACATACCAGTGGTATGCATGCCTATGATTTGCCATTTCACACGATCACTTAACCTTCGTCTTGCCATAGCGGTTCACAATCAAGAGCTAATTCTCTCTGTACAAAGAAACCACGGTCATGAACACAAAATTCCTAATCTTGTCGCCTAAATCTGTATGTAATGTTCTACACCTCAAACTGGACTTTTACATAACTGAACACATGTGCTGTTTCCCGCCACGCACGGACATCAAGCGGCGTGAAGTCATGCATGCATGTGCATTTCGTACTTGGAATTATGTCAGCTAACACGGGGACAAAAAGTATGGCAGCCTAGTTGTACCATCATGTTTCTACGTTCTATTGTTTTTGCTGGTGCTTAACTTTTGCACAGGTGTATATACCGCCTCATTTAGCTTTCAGATTTGTGAACGCACCACCTCTCGCCTCCAAAATCAGGAGAGTGAGCAATATCATGTGATTTATATATTTTCGCCACGCCATTTATTGTCAAATTTTGGATTAATTTTGATTTTATAAACCATGCTTATTAAGAATATATACAATATTTATACCGTCCCAGGTAATAATTTCACTCACGCAATCATGGTTTTGAGGTATACAGTACGGCGGCAAGAAATTTTACTGGTAAATTGCGCTAAATCTTTGTATTATTGTCCATCTTTTAAAACAATTTTAAAGAATGAACTTCAACTTTTTCTTGACCTATTCCTAATCTAAGCCCACCCCTCTCGCCAAGATGCTGGTTTGGAAATAAATTGAACAGCTTGCCGTAATAGAAGGCTACGCTACAAATACATGACAAATAAGCAAAATACGGCACGACAGTAAAATTTTCGCGACATTTAGATTTTTAAAATATCATATCGTAAAAAATCGTGACTGGAAAAAAAATCGCGATTTTCGATATCAGATAATCGTGCAAGCCTACCCGTATACTATTCACTTTAAATGATACAATATGGGGGGGTCTCTTATTAAGTATGTATTCAGTCTAGTCTTTATGATTGTGAACATACTTATATACTTCCATAACCTATATCAGCTTATTGATCAATTAAGGAAAGCGCTGTCGAAAATATAGCTTATTATACATAATCTTAGAAATCAAATACAGTCAAACCTGCTTGAACAACACCTGGTGACTGGGGCCAATAACAGGGAGATTCTTTTAACTCTTTAATGGTCAAATTTCCTGACGAAAATCTAAAAATGTTCTTATTGAATGTCCATTTGCAGGCAAAGAGAATACTATTTTTGAAAATTTACCACTGGAATGACTGGATCGCCATCGAACCAGTCATTTCAGTGGTAAAATTGAAAAAATAGTATTTTTTTTACTTGCAAATGGATATTTGCTAACACAACTGCATAGGCCAGTTTTGGCTGGTTTGACCATTACACATATTAAAGGGTTAAAACAGTGATGTCTTGACATGTTATGTGTGTAGTGCTATTAAAGACCCCCACCTTTACAAAGGAGACATCTGACAGTGACAGTAGGTCTTCTTTTAAGACCCTGTTTAGATAGTGGCTACTTGTTTATGCCCTATAAGGTAGTCCCTCAAGACAGGTTATATGTATGCAATTTCTGCTCCGTGATCTAAAACTATACAAGTTTACCTGCTTCAGAGTGTCTTTGTCCTGTGTCTCCACACCTAGACAGTTGCCCGCGACAATCACTCGGACAATCCGAGCCATGGTTTCCTGCTGCCCACTATCACCCAGATGACCAGTAACCAGGTCAAGCATTAGTTGCATTTCCAGCATTCGCTCATTTCTGCCTCCAATGTCCAGACCAGATACAATGGCTAAATACCTGTAAAAAATTATATTTGCCAAATGAACAAAGAAGATTAATTAGCCAAATAGTTTGCGATACGATATCCTCAGAAACAATGAGGTTTTTAGATGCTTAGTGAGTGACCCGCCTGCATATTCACATATATGGTATAACAAGAGGCCCAAGGGCCCTGTCACTCAGTTGTCTATCGATTGATCTTCAGTTGTAACGAGCTCACATGAATTCTCTTTAGCTTAATTACGGGAACTTAAAAATATTTCATTAACGATAGGTCAATATAAGATAACGACCATAACGTACACTACGAAAACTTACCGTCAGCCTTCAAGGTAAAAAGGGTATTGCTTTCGCGTGCGCATGCGTGTGTATGCATGCATGTGTGTGCGTGTGCGCACACATGTGCATCTGTCTGTCCGCAGCATTCAAAACCAATGATCTAATTTGGCGTAGATTTTGTCATAAAAGTTATTATTCTAAACCTGGTTTGGGATTTCCAGGCTTTAAAAACCTATTTCCATCAGGATCACATAAAATTCTGATTCTACAAGTAATCAGGTATTTATATCTCCCAAACTAGATCCAATTTAGCTAAAAATTTTACATATGGTTATTAGTACAGTAATCGAAAATTTTACATGAAAATCTGGATATGGATTCGGATAAAGGATTTAAAACATCTGAGAAAATTAAATTAAAACATCTGAGAAAATTAAATACATTCTGAAAAAACAAAAAGCATGAGGATCAGTAATCTTTCATTGCTCTTGTTTGTTATTGCTTATAATAAGACAATTAATCTTTTACACTGTATATTATCCGGGAACCAAGATTGACACGCAAGCCTTAACCTATCATGCATAAGTACAGCTAATTATGCAAACCTTAATCTGTCATGTCTGTATACATGTACTAAGTTGAGCTAAATGCAAAACTTACACCGAAATTCCATTAAGGTGGAAAATATATGCAAGAACAGAATAAATGCATTGTAGTATTGATAGAGACATAGTAATAAAGCTATATATGAAGCTTGGTTATAAAGGGTGTGACCTTTTAATCATAACAGAGTTAATCACAAGAGAGTTAAATGCAAACCTACTTGTATGTCCTAATCTCATCTCCAATATTGTATTGTACTGACATGACTGATGGTATGCAGATTATAAATCATTCACTCCCGACAAAATCATTTATATTTTTCACAATTCCTTGTTACACTTTAATATTGCAAGGTTTTATCCAAGGGCTGGTAGCCTGAGGTAGTCTGCCATAACCTAAATCCCATCAATTTTTTAGATTTATGCGTTCATTAAGTTGTGCACACACACATGCATGCACACACACACACGCATGCAACCCCTTGCCCCAATTCCTCGATAAACAAATCCTATGTTGAACTGTGGTTGCTGCCCTATTGCCTCTGCACGTGAAGGTACCTATGCAACACATTATTAGTTTTGTAATAATTATCATGTTGAATATCGTGAAACTGGAAGCTGTTGCTGCCTAAGGATGGCACCTATATGATTGAGAGCATATACTGAGGCAAACAACATAGTCTATTTCTGACTGGTTGAAAAGTCAATAATGGCAGCCTTCATAGACGTTGGAGAAATTCTCTCAAATATATCCAGGGATTGGGTCAGCCAATCAGAGGATGAAATATTCTGGATGTAAAAAGATAGGCTAAATGACAAATAGCTACCCTGTAATTGAAATCAAGGGAGATAATCTCTGTGCTAGAGAGTACCTACAGAGAATGATCCAAGGCGGATGCTGCTGGGACTGTGAAAGTCAACGATTGTGTCTGACAATGGCTAAGCATCTACTGCTTAATCAGTATGTATGGCAGGAGATTGGAGCAAGTGTGGCGCTTGTAAGGATCGATTTCATGAAATGCCAACTGTATGACGATTTAGAATGCAGGAAATTTCAATTTCCCTTTCTCCGAGATCTAACAATACTCACCATTCTGTTACTTCTGATATACAGCTGGCCTTGACAGCTGGCACTAGGACTATAGACTTAGAAAGCTTTACCGACTCCTTGGAACCGGGTACTCGGCTCCCAACTGCCGAGTACCCGCCTACCATAGAGCTCATATTGTTTGCATAGCCACCAAACAAGAGAAACTCATGGCTTGCCTCCATGGGGCTGGGAGGCTGGGTCCGTAATAGAATGGTGAGTATTGTTAGATCTCAGAGAAAGGGAAATTGAAATTTCCTTCATTCTCCATCGATCAATACTCACCATTCTATTACTTCTGATATACACCAGATTTGGTCAGTAACGTGGTGGGAAGGGGCAAGCCATAACTGCTACTTTTGCCCCTTGGAGAAAGAGCTAGACTTAAACTTGACTAACGGAGATCTAAAAGGACCGTCAAGTTATCGGAACCGAATCACATTCGCGTCACTGCCCGCCCCCCACTTTCTCTCCTAAGAACATGTATCTCGCCTGAAACACAAATATGCCAAGAGGGTTAACTGTTCCTTGCATATCCACATGTATTAGCCTGGGAATGAGCATGAATATATAAGATGAATGAACATGATATATAGACATAATACAAAAAACTCTCACTAATGAATTACCTTATGATAATTGGACTTCAGACGTACCGCCTCCAACCATTCACTGGTCCGGCCATCAGTGACACAATCTGGTTGTCATCCTCACGCTCGACCATGCATGCTTTAGGTTCTTTTCTTACCAAAGTGAAAAAAGGGTGAAAAGCAGTGTGGTCACTTAACTTTCGTCTCAAAACAGCTAAAGCGAGTGGATTGGCTGAGTCTGACACATCCCTCATATAGTAATCCGTAAATGAGGACTCACAGTGCCATTGTGCAACAGCCATGATGTCCTCTAACGGAACACCACTGTAAAGGGCGATCGAGGCGGCTATTCCTCTAACATCGTGTGCCCTTGCGCCTTGCACCTGGTGCCCAGTCGCCATCTCATGAGTAGTCTGAATGCATTCGACTACCCAACGAGAGATAGTATCCATGGATGCGGCGCCATAAGGCTTTTTATGGCAGATCCAGATGTCTATCGTTCGACCGTAACGAGTCAGTCCGTTTTCTGTACTTAGTCAAAGCACGGACCGGGCACCAAACACTGGCATCCTGATCAAACCTAGTTAACTTCGGTATTATGATCGGTTTGCCGGGATATCTCAAAGATTGATTCTTTGACATAAACTCTGCTCTTGGCAGAAGACGCAGACCCTCTCCGGAGACAATAAATCAGTCCCTCTCTGCCGAAAGCGCATGGATCTCACTGCGCCTTCTAGCTGAGGAAGCTGCCAATAGAAAAACCGCCTTTAGAGTCAAATGCTTTAGACTAGCCGAACGCAACGGTTCGAAAGGGTGCTTGGCCAGTACATTAAGCACTAAAGATAGACTCCAGGCTGGAATGACTACCGGTTGTCTCGGTCGGAGAATGCTCATTCCCTTCACCATCACATTTAACTGGGCCACCTCTGGACTATCCCTGTTGGCTAGACAAGGGATAACTGATGCCAAAGCTGACTTGTATCCAGCAATTGTGACGGGAGCTAGTCCTGAAAAGAACAGCTCACAGAGAAAGTCTGCTATTTGCTGAATAGTGGATTGAAAAGTATCAATACCCTTTTCTTCACACCAGTCTGCAAATCTGTTAACCTTGTTGTTATATGACTTGAAGGTTGACCTCCTTCTCGCAGCCGCGATGAAATCAGCAGCTTGTCGAGAAAAGCCTTCCGACGTGGAACGTTGTTTGATAACATCCACGCAGTCAATTTGAACATTTCGGGACGCTCGTGTAGGAAGCGTTCCTTGGCCTGGGAGATGATGTTCGGATCTCGGGCAACTGCACAGGATTTTCCACCAGCAGATCTAGAAGATCCGTGAACCACGCCCTGCTTGGCCAGTACGGCACTATTAGCAGGACCAGACACGGTTCCTCCCTGATCGTCACCAATACCTTCGGTAGAAGGATGGTGGGTGGATACGCGTAAGCGTGCATCCCTCTCCAGCTTATTGCCAGAGCGTCTGTATCGACGGCATTTGGATCTGGAATCGGCGAGACATAAGTCATGATTTGAGCATTTTCCTGTGTGGCGAACAAGTCCACGTTGGGTTTGCCCCAATGCTTGAAGATCCTTCGTAGAACCGGAGGGTTGAGGGACCATTCTATTAGCAGAATTCTCTGTCTGCGAGACAAAGCATCCGCCAGAATGTTCAATCGCCCAGGAATGTGAGCTGCTTTCAAAACAACCGAGTAATTCCTGCACCATTGAATCAAGTGCCACACTTTGATACACAGTGTGGGTGACTTAGTCCTGCCTTGGCAATTTATGTATGATACTACCGTCGAATTGTCCGACCGTATCAATATCACCTTGCCCCTGATCATCGGAAGAAACTCTTCCAACGCCAGTTCCACTGCCATCATTTCCAACAGATTGATATGCAGCTGACTCTCCAGGAGAGTCCATGTGCCCGAGAGCTGTCGACAGGCCAAACGGGAGAACAGTAAACTCCCATACTTGATTCTGAAACGCAAATCTCAGAAACCTGTGCCAACTCCGGTTCATAGGAATGTGGAAGTATGCATCTTTCAGATCGATCGACACACACACATTCCCTTCCTCAATCCTGCCATTACCGATCTCTGTGTTTCCATCTGGAACCGAGGCGTATGGATAAACCAATTTAATGGCCTGAGATTGAGTATGGGTCTCCATCCCCCCGTGCTCTTGGGGACAAGGAACATATTTGAATAGAAGCCCGGAGTGTTCTTGTTCGCTGATTTTATTGCTCCCTTCAGAAGCAAACCCGACACTTCGTTTTGAACGGCTTCTAACTTGTCTGGGTCCCATGGTATGGGTGACCAGACAGGTGCCAAAGACAGATTCTGCGGCGGAAATACCACCACTCCGGCATGTACACCTGGGATAACTATCCCAGGACCAGACTGTCTGACGTCACTCCTCGCCAGGCCTCGATGAAACGCATGAGCCTTCCACCCACCATAGACGCCTCGACGTCTAAAGGGATTGTCCAGCTCGCGGTCCGCTCCCCCCTCCCACCCCCTTTCTTAACGAGAGAGAGAGAATACCATTTCCGTCTTGGCTCGGCGGGTATAACTGGCACCGCTGTTCCTGTCGCACAGGTGCGGTCCAGGCGGATATGAAGGGAGCTTTCGTGCCCTCAGGTACGATCCGCTCCCCTCTTTCCGCCCTTGGAGGACTTACCCTTACCCTTCCCCATGCCCTTCCCGCTTCTAGGGCGATCAGGAGCAACACTGGGGAGGGTAGGGGCCTCCACAACCTTCCTGGCTTTCTTAGCCGGCGGCGGCTGAGAAAACGCAGACGAGGCAGAAGTCGCAGCAGGCTTGGCTTTCGCCTTGCCCTTCTGCTTCTTCTGTTTCTTCGAAGGTTGGCCAGCTAGCGGTTTCCCTACAGCCCCTAGTGCGTGCGCTTGTCGCACTAGCTCCATCTGTAGGTTGACCGCCAACCGATTCTGCGCGATGCTGGCAGTGTCCTCTAAGATGGCCGCGCCTGGCCACCGAAGATACTAGGCCTTGCCAGGGGCGTCCCAAGAAGACGCTCCCTGACTGCCGTAGCCAGACGCATATGGTCAAGAACCATTTGCCTCCTGGACTTTGTCACTCGCGCTTGCATCCTTGCCAGTGCATCCATAGACAGCACCAAGCCGTCATTGACGCACGAAAGTGCCACAGGTGGCACAGGGTGGCCTGCCCCCGCTTCAGCCCACACTGACTGAAGAAGGCGATAGGAATGGTTGACACCACTCATAGCTGCCCGCACACCCTCATCGCATAGGGACAGGACTTCTTCGTGGTGCGCCTGGGACTTATCCACAAGTGCCGGACCGGGGCCACCCGCTCCGGCACTCTGAACACCCAGAACCCATCGGTCATCCTCGGTGACCGACGGTACCACACCATATGTGTCGTATTCCCCCCGTGGAATACGACACCTTGCCCGCACCTCCCTGGAGGCCGCAGGTAGCTGGCCCTTGGTCAGGAGCTGCTTGCTATAAATAGCATCCAACAACTCTATGAACCGTGGATCCCCATCCGAATCGATGCAACTGACGGATGGGGCGCATCCTCCTCGGCCGTGGCCGAAACCACAGACGGGTCAACCCTGGCTAGCCAAGCCAGAGCCTCCGACCAGTCTACTTCCGAGGAGGACACACCCGTGAACACGTCAACTGTTGACGCGTTCACGGACCTGCCAGCCACGGCCTCCCGGCAAGGAGCCGCGGCTGACATGCCAGGCACTCCGGCACCAAATGGTTCCGCCGCCACCCCATGAACACCAGTCCATGGGGTAGGTCCGCACGGAAAACCCATAGCAGACGCGGAACCGTGGCTAAACAGGGGCGCCAACGGTACCCCACATCCGACCGCCGGACCAAGCGAGATAGGCGAGTACCACGCCCGGCCCGGCACACCAGTCACCGTGTCGGCTGGCATCAAACTAACCGTCACGGGACCGGTGCCTGGTACCAGATTGGCCTCAACCACGGGCGGAGCCGCTGCCATGGCTTGCACCAAGCCAGACAGATGGAGGATGGTTCCGTCCGGGACGGAATCGACCTCCATATTCTCCACCCGTGGCATCACAGGCCGCAGCAACTTCTCCTCTTCGGCCTCCTCGTCTTCAGACTCCGAAGAGTCGTCACTAGACAAGGAAACCGTGGAGCCGTCCTGGCGGACGGCTCCCACACCTGACGGACCGGCCACAGAGAGACGGAACCCATCAGGCCGGAGCCCGACGGGACCGCCAGGGGGCCGTACAAGACGGCCCCCTCGGTAACCAGTCCAGAACCCTGTCCAAGGACAGGGTCCGTACCAGGCGTGGAGAGAAACTGCCCCCCAACCTTCAGTAGCAGTGACGACACCAGCGTGGGCAGAACGCTATGCAGAAAACCCTGCATAGCCGGACCGAACCACGCCGGCGGTGCCATATCCGCCACCTCCAGCCGGGGATGTGGAGCGCCCCCACCGGCCGAACCGGACGCTCCACGATTTACTTTCGCACCGCCTGACCCCGCGTCAGACCCAGCCACACCCTTCTGGGCAAGGAACTTGAGCATCATCTCCGCGGACCACACTGCACACACACCACCTATCATCTAGGTTACAGGGCGTACACCTAAAACACACATGGTCCTTGAACAAGACCCGTACGAATTTGTGGCACTCGTCACATGATGGCGGGGCTGGCTTGGCCTATAAAATAAGCACAAACCTACAATAAGCAAGCGGAACGACACACGGATGGAAGGCAGACAATTAATTTTCAAATAATTTGACCATAAATTAACTGCAAACCCTCCCGCACCCCACCCCGCAACGTTACAGCAAAGATCGCATTGACTACAACGACAAGAACGAAGCGGGCATAAATACACCCATAATTGATCCTCCAGGATGTATACACCTGTGCAAAAGTTAAGCACCAGCAAAAACAATAGAACGTAGAAACATGATGGTACAACTAGGCTGCCATACTTTTTGTCCCCGCGTTAGCTGACATAATTCCAAGTACGAAATGCACATGCATGCATGACTTCACGCCGCTTGATGTCCGTGCGTGGCGGGAAACAGCACATGTGTTCAGTTATGTAAAAGTCCAGTTTGAGGTGTAGAACATTACATACAGATTTAGGCGACAAGATTAGGAATTTTGTGTTCATGACCGTGGTTTATTTGTACAGAGAGAATTAGCTCTTGATTGTGAACCGCTTTGGCAAGACGAAGGTTAAGTGATCGTGTGAAATGGCAAATCATAGGCATGCATACCACTGGTATGTCATGCAGAGATTGGCAGACAGCTGAACATTAACCATACTGTAATCAGTCGTTTGATTGCAAAACATGGGCAAACTAACGAGGTGAAGGACAGGCCTAGATCTGGCAGACCGAAGAAGACTACTGCCCGTGATGATCGAGCCCTAGTACGCCTTGTTAGGAGATCTCCATTCACCAACAGCAGAGTGCTCAGCCAGCAATGGGAAATAGAGTGTCAATGTCTACCGTCAAAAGGAGACTATGCCGCTGGCATGAAAGCTAGGAGACCTGTCAGACGTCCTCTCCTCACTGCACACCACAAAGAGGAGCGTCTGAGGTGGTGCAACGAAAGAAGACACTGGAACATGAGATCCTGGAGACGGGTACACTGGTCCGATGAAAGTCGGTTCCTGCTTCATGCCACAGATGGTCGAACTCGTGTATGGAGGTCCAGACGCACGGCGTACGACCAACGTAACATCATGGAAGAAGTTCCATTTGGTGGAGGTTCCGTTATGATATGGGGGTGCATCTCATTTGATTGTAAGCTGGATCTGTTGACTGTACCTGGAACACTAAATGGACAAAGATATCAAGATTCCATACTGGATAGAGTTGTGGTCCCTCATTTTGTAAATCATGCACCTGGAACCCACCCTATATTCATGGATGACAACGCCCGACCACATCGTGCTAGAGCTGTGCATGAATACCTCCGCCAGAATGCCATCGAAACCCTACCATGGCCAGCAAGGAGCCCTGACATGAACCCTATTGAGCATATCTGGGACATTCTGGGAAACATGGTGAGAAGGAGGGATCCTCCTGTGCAGAACCTACAGGAATTAACAGACGCACTCCATCTTGAATGGCAACGAATACCACAATGGCGTATCAGTCGGTTGGTGACCAGCATGAGACGTCGTGTCCAGGCCGTCATCCAGGCACAAGGTGGATATACCCGGTATTAATAATGACAGTCTCAAACTCGTGCACAGATGTTACACTTCGTTTTCAGACACCAGTAATGACAATCTAGCCACGTGTGTCAACTGTAGGGCAATAGTTGTCAGTTGTGTCAACGTAACCATATTCAGGCCTCGTTTTCAAGTTCAAACAAAAACATAGTGTTTCCCCACCATCATAATCAGCATTCCTCTAGTTGCATTATTACCTCTTGCACTAAGATGGATGGGTACATAAATGTTTATGCTATTGCTTTCTTCATAGCACATGAATATACCCTCGCATGTGCGTAAAAATAGGGTGGTGCTTAACTTTTGCACAGGTGTATATAACGGAACCAGGAATCATATCGCATAGCATTCGGGGTATATTTACCAATTAATATAAATTATATTCCTAACGAAAGCCAAAACGATATGTGAAGAAACACCAAAATGTAAACAAACTGCTGTAGCACACGGTAAAACCGCAGACCACGCATCTTAATCAAGAATTTTGAAACCACCGATCATTGCAAACAGATCGTGACAACACGTAAACTTGAACATTCCAAAGTTTCCGGTACCATTTTTAGTACGCAGCACCGAGAACAAGATGCGCGAATTAATGAAAAATTTTCTTCACATAAAGATGCGAGCACCACGGGTGTGACGTCACCCGCTCGGATCCTACGGAGAACGATGTCAGCCGATATTCGTGTTAGAAATACCGTAGCAAACACCTATTTTCATATCTGCCGATCGCCTGTTGGGGTTTAAAGAAGGCGATCGTCTGGCATATATCGTTGTTAGCACACGTCCCAGATTCTCTTGGGTCAGAAATTGGGACATGCGACACAACGAAATTTAGAGACTTAAGTCTTTTAACTATGGATAATAAGGAATTATACAACCTGGTTATCCTCGGCGGTATCCATTATTATCCAAATTATCCTTTCAAGAGAGCACTAGCTATCACAATCACAGATTATAACAAGACTTAGATTAAATCTTTATCCACTGCGAAAAGCATGTATTGACTTGTTGCTATGCAAACAAGAATGAGCTCTATGGTAGACGGGTACTCGGCAGTTGGGAGCCGAGTACCCGGTTCCAAGGAGTCGGTAAAGCTTTCTAAGTCTATAGTCCTAGAGCCAGCTGTCAAGGCCAGCTGTATATCAGAAGTAACAGAATGGTGAGTATTGATCGAAGGAGAACGGGTTTCGTATAAAAACAATTCAGAAATAACAAAATATGCCACTCTTAGATAGCCATATAGGGAAATGTATGGGGGTGGGGGAAGGTGTGGAAGCGTGTTCTGAAGCAAATGATGCAATGAACTAAACGAAATCTAGGATTTCTTTTTTCACGAGAGAGTTGATACTTACCTCCCTAATACTTTTGATATTGCTAAATATTGGCTTTCACTCAATAAACACTCAGATTTAAAACAGTTATGTGCCCCTACTGGGCAGGGAGTCAGAGCGTAGTCTGGCGGATGCCAGCCCCACCACCGCGCATGCGCAGACTAGCACTTCCTCTGACTAGATTATTGGCTGACACACATGCAACTATTAAGAGCCTGAAGACCGAGCCTCTGTGGGGTGGAGAGGCCGGGTCCGTATCTAGGGAGGTAAGTATCAACTCTCTCGTGAAAAAAGAAATCCTAGATTTCGTTTATTTCACTTCAAGAGTATACTTACCTCCCTAATACTTTTGATATTGCCAGAATTCGAAAGTGAATCTGGCGGGAGGGAGGCGAGGTCAAAAGACCAGCTCATCCCAATACGCTTTTCTGCGTTTAAGGCACTTAAACTTCTGAAACTGTAAGAAAAAACAGTCAGGATTTGACTAACCATCGGATAACACCACCGATGTATGAGAGATGACCGAATGTCATATGCGCTCCCCCCCCCTCCTTCCTGGGAGGAAGAGTCGACTGACCTCAATGTCCTATACGCTCTCTACGTACAAGTGCCATGTACTACAGGACAGAGACGAAAAAACTCCATTTTCGTAACTCTCAACAATGAACCACACAAATACACAAACCATCACCATATTAATAACGGGTAATCGTGACAATACAATCAACAACGGACAACACATGAACAAGACTGACCTTGTTGAAACGGCTGCTGACATCATCTTCCCATTGGTAAAGACTGATGCAGGCCCCAAAAAAGTGGGTGTTTCCATAAATTAATTGTGAAATATATAAGAAATGAGGAAAAAACCTCCTCAAAAAATATAAACCGAGTTATTTTTTCAAAACCGACAAGGCGAGAGGATTAGAGGTGTCACGGAGATAATGGTCTGTAAAACTTGACTCACAGTGCCACTGAGCCACCGACATAATATCATCCACAGGGACCCCATTAAATAGGGCCGTGGATGTCACTACGCCGCGGACACTGTGAGCCTTGGCCACGTCAACCTGCTTCCCGGTGGCGGATTTATGGCAAAACTGAATGCATTCCACAATCCACCTGGAAATGGTGTCCTTAGAAGCCCTGCCATGGGGTTCAATATATGACAACCATAACGCTGACTGGTCGGTGCGCCACTCCGCCGTACGTTGTTTGTACCGGCGCAGCGCCCGGACGGGACACCATGCTTTAGAATTAGGATCATATCTAGTTAAAGCAGGCAAAATAATAGGTTGACCTGGATATTTCAACGACTGATTTTTAGCCAAGAAATTAATCCTAGGTAGCAGCTTAAGGCCTTCCCCTGAAACCACAAAACGGTCATCCTCGGCTGATAAGGCATGAATTTCACTCCTATGCCTAGCCGAGGCCGCAGCAATTAAAAACACAGTCTTCAGTGTTAATAGTTTCATAGAAATGGAACTAAGTGGTTCAAAAGGCTTATCACCTAGTACTTGAAGCACTAGCGATAAACTCCAAGACGGAATCACAGGTGGATTCCTTGGTCTTAGATTGCCCATGCCTTTAATTAATACATTTAATGTATTTACTTCATCACTTCCCCTCTTAGCCAAGCAAGGAATAACAGACATTAATGCTGACTTATAACCAGCAATAGAGTTAGGCTTGAGGCTATAGGCATCATAGAGGTGACAGAGGAAATCAGCTACTACTTGAATAGATGAATCCATTGGATCAATACATCTTTTTGAGCACCATTCTGCAAATCTGTTGATTTTATAATTATATGCTCTGGAGGTTGACCCCCTCCTGGCTTTGGCCATAAACATGGCTGCTTGCTCAGAAAAGCCCTCCTTAATTCTAGATTCCTTGACAACATCCACGCAGTCAATCTGAACATTGACGGATTGTTGTGAAGGGCCTTGCCCTGGAAGATAATATCGTCCATCAGAGGCAGAGGAACCGGATTGCAGACCAGAAGGTCCAGCAGATCCGTATACCATGATCGGCTTGGCCAATCCGGGGCGATCAGAAGCACTTGGCATTCCTCTTGTCTGATTTTCTGAAGAATTTTTGGAATCAGGATTGCTGGAGGGAATGCGTATGCATACATTCTCCCCCAGCTGATAGCTAACGCATCTGTTGCGAAAGCGCTTGGATCCGGAATCGGAGAGACGTACGTCGTCATCTTCGCATTCTTCTTCGTTGCGAACAAATCGATGTTGGGTTTCCCCCAATGGTCGAACAGACGATCCGCCACACATTGATTTAGTTGCCATTCCGTGGGTAAAACACTCATCCTTCGGCTCAATGAGTCTGCTAGCAGGTTTAACCTTCCCGGAATATGAACTGCTTTCAAGGTAATCTGGTGATCCAGACACCAACAAAGCAGTCTCCATGTCATCATACAGAGACTGGGCGACTTCGTTCCGCCCTGGCGGTTTATGTAAGTCACAACTGTTGAGTTGTCTGAACGAATAAGAACAATCTTGCCCTGAACTTTCTGTAAGAAATGTTCCAGGCACAGGACTACTGCTCTTAGCTCCAGTAGATTTATATGTTCCTTTGACTGTTCCAGATTCCAAAGCCCTGATATCGTGTACTCTTCCAGGCAAGCTCCCCAGCCCTCCATCGATGCATCTGTATACAGTCACCTGAGGGTGGGGAGGGGTTAGCAAAACCGCCGGCAAGAGATTCTCTGTATTCAACCACCATTGCAGGTGGTGAATGAGAGGCGCCAACACTGACACATTCGAGTCCAGCGAACCTGTACTCTGGGTCCATTGTGTCATGAGAAATAACTGGATCGGCCGCCTGCGTAAGGCGGCCTGAGGAATGACTGGTTCCAATGAAACCATCAACCCCAGCATTCTCAAGTAAACCCGTGCCAGGACATGACGACTGTCGCACACCGACTGAATTAACGAGATGAGTTTCTGAACTCTCTCCTGAGTAGGATAAACATATCCTGTCTCTAGATCGAAGAACATCCCCAGGTAAACAAACTTCTGGGATGGAGTCAGCTCTGATTTTGGGAAATTGATCATCCAGCCTAAGTCTGTGAGAGTTTTCAAAACAATCTCCAGATTGGCCGACAAACTTTCCCGGGTGTGCGCTTTCAACAGCCAGTCGTCTATGTACGTGTGGACTGCTATGCTTCTCCTGCGGAGGTATGCTGTGATCGCAAGAACCACACGGGTGAAAACCCGAGGAGCCGTGGAAATTCCGAAGGGTAACACCCTGAATTCCCACTGTCTGCCCTGGAATGCAAATCTCAGGAAGCGACAGAAACTCCCGTGGATGGGGATGTGGAAATAAGCGTCCTTCAAATCTATCGACGCCGTCCACATCCCCCTCTCCAACCCCGCCAACACCGAGCGCACCGTTTCCATCTTGAAACTGGGCGTCTCGATGAACTTGTTCAATGGCTTGAGGTTGAGAATCGGTCTCCACCCTCCGGTGCGTTTTGTTACTAAGAACAGGGTTGAATAGAAGCCCGGACACCTTTGTGCCGGCTGAATAGCTCCTTTTTGTACGAGGGAATTTATCTCCTCCTCGATACACAACCTTTGCTCTGGCTCTCTCGGAATGGGAGTCCAGACTGGCACTAGAGACAGTCGCGACGGCGGGCCTGTCATCCACTCTGGATGATACCCGACGGAAAGCCATCGCAAGACTAAACGGTCCTGAGTTAACCGTTCCCACTCTTGCATGTGGTCGGCTAGCCGGCCTCCCACCGGACCACCTAGGGACCGCGGTGGACACAAGGCATGCAAGAGCGGCACTGTCTCCGTTGCCATACACACCGGAGTGGTTCTTACCGCGGTAAGCGTCCTGTCAGGACCGATAACCACGCCCAGATCCTCGCGCGCCCCGCCCCGCCCCGCGCGCACCCTGGTGCGCGGGCGGCTGCTTGGCTGACGGCGCCTGAGGAACCTGCGCCCCCCTCGCTGCTGGCCGAATCGCACGCGGCCGAGGCCGACGCTGCGACGGTGGCTGGCCTCTGACTTGGCCAGCACCACCTCGAGCCTGCAGGGGACGATACGCAGGGGCCGCGGCGCGAACGTTAGCACGACGCAGCACTTCAAACTGCTCGCGCAGCGCCCTCTGGTTATTCACCAGGGTGACCGTCTCCTGGAGGTGGCGACATCCCTCACCTCCAAAAAGACCAGGACCCGTCATAGGCGTACGGAGTAGCCTATTGTACAGGTCCTGAGACGGGCACAGATTGTCCAGGGCAAACGTGCGTCTTGCCCGGACACTCCTGGTCACCGCCCGAGTCATACAGTCCAGCGCCAGGTTAATACCATCCTGGATGGCTCGCTGGACCGTGACCGGGCTTGGCTGGCGCGATGCGGATGCCGTTACTACCCCCTGTAACAGCTGGGAGACGTGGGACAGAGCGGCAATCGAAGCCCTCCCACTCTCCTCCGCATCACGCAACGCGGTATTCGCCGAACGCAACGCGTTCGAGCACAAGACCCCCGTGTCAGAACGGGAGCCTGGCCGCGCATCCTCACCCAAAGCCGCGCGGTCATCCACGCTGGGCTTGGGTACCACACCGTACCGCTGGTAATCCAGGGGCACGATGCGACAACGCCTGGCCACCTCGCGAGGGGCCTTCGCGAGACGTCCACTCGAGTTAATGGACGACTCCGCCGCCTTGAACATGTCCACGACATGCTCCGCCAGCGGCAGAGAAGGCATAGCGTTAGCAGTCGGTTTCCCAGCTAACCACGGCCTGTGGTCACGCTGGCTAGGCGACTGCTCCACGGGCAGATCAGGCCTAACGCTCACCAACCACTGGCAAGCGTCAGACCAATCCTCCTCCGTGGCTAACTGCGAGCGCTCTACAAGACGGGGACCTTCGTCTTCCTCCTGAGCGCAAGCAGTAGAGCTTGACGGCGGGTATGCTGATACACCTGGCAAGCCAGGGAAAACATGCGGGCCTGATAGCACCGGCATGACAATATCACTGGTTTGACCAGGAGCAGGCACCGTGGCAGAGCGCGGGGTATATACCGCCCCACCCCGGCCCCGGCCAGCACCAGCAACACCCTCGGCAAGCCGAGGTATGCGGTACCGCTGGCCATCAGCAGCGCCCTGGGCCACCACCTGAGCCGCGGACTTTACTCCAGGGTGAGTAAAACCGTGGAAGAAGCCGCCTGTATTCCCCGCGAGGGGTGCACAAACTTCTTCATCCATGTCCACGTCGTCAGACGGCGACCCTAGCAGGTAATCCTCATCACCCTGGTCAGAAAGATTAGACCCCGGGTCAGCAAAGAGAGCTAACCCGGGCTGACCAGGAACGGTGCCATAGGAGGTACTGGCCACCGCGGCGTGCGGATACCCCTGGACTGATAAGCAGCCCGCGGGTTCCAGCGACAACCGTCCACGGTCCCCTCTCGGCGCGGCAATAAGCCTGCTGCCAGGGCCGTGGAACGCCCCCTCTAATGGGGCCACCTCTGGATCGTCGAACAACGGAAGCGGTCTAAGGAAAACCGATCCAGAGGCGGGGATTACCTGCTCCGAAGCCGATGATGAGGACAGTAAAGGATTTGGTCCAGGAAGCATGCCACGAAGCAACCCTGGAACCAAATCCTTTATTGTCCTCTTCATCTCTCCCAACATCTCGGTCCGGAAGGCCTCCATATCCACCGCGGACGAGACCTTCCCCTTACCCTTCCTACTTACAACCTCTCGTTTCCGCTTCTTCTTCTTCTCCTCCTCTACCACCTTGTCCGTCGCCTGTAAGCAGCACAAGAATTCGGACATTAACTCGCCCCCCCAGTGCTTACATATGTCACAATTAACCAAGGGACCACAAGGGCTACATTGATAGCACAGATGAGGCCAGAACTTTTCATGAAGAAAACGTCCACAGGACGCGCAACCCGGTCCCTGAAACAGGGCAAAGGACAAGGAGTATGAGCAACTAGTTAAGCTTAGAAACTCAAACCAACTCAAAGAGAAGGAAAACGATCATAAAGATCAAAATACATCAGAAACCAGCATAGCGCTTGAATTGCTGATAAATACATAGCCAGGCTGATTATGACGTCATTAATCCCGTGACAGGAAAAATTCGATCCCAACAAAACATCCAAGTGCAAGGACGAATTGTATGCTGAATGGATAAGTCGACTATACAACCATCAGATACATATAGATAACTCTTTTCTGGCAAAAATGTTAATTATCTCCCTTTGTTTGTTTACAATAATTAACATCACCACATTATCAATAACTAGATACCTGACACTTTGTATAGACAAACCATCCAACGTGACGAACCGGAGAACTCCACCATCTGCACGCCTCTTAACTCTCTCCACCTCATGGGGAAGGAATTGGATCAAGAGGGCAAAGTGAGAAGACCTTTATACTAGGCCTCCAACTCACTGGACATAATTTTTCATTTGGTTAGATAACCTAACAGTGTTAGTAGGAAATGGAACCATGGTGGAGAGAAAACTAACTCTCTGCTGCTGTGATGTCACCACCTAGCGTCATACAGACCTGTGGACATAAACAGAAAGAGAAATTAGTCCTAGGTAGCACCGAGTTGACATAAACCAACTAACCAAGGCGCTTATCACGGTAAACGCGAGTCCCGGAAACACAATACACCGGGAAGAAAACTCGCTAATTTTACTAGAAGTCACCTGATTTAAAGGTCCTAAGTCCTCCTGTGGCGAAGTGTTCCCTCCCGCCATCCAAATCAGATACTATCACTCCAAAATAACACCAATTAAACAGTTTAAGAGCAAGAAAAGCTTATGTTTCAAAAAGACATGTGTGTTCTCTTTGCCAATAATCTAGCAAAGAGGAAGTGCTAGTCTGCGCATGCGCGGTGGTGGGGCTGGCATCCGCCAGACTACGCTCTGACTCCCTGCCCAGTAGGGGCACCTAACTGTTTTAAATCTGAGTGTTTATTGAGTGAAAGCCAATATTTAGCAATATCAAAAGTATTAGGGAGGTAAGTATACTCTTGAAGTGAAAAAAATAATTTACAACTTCAATAAAACCTCAGGATCTACGAAACCAATGCTTTTATGATAATGTATCATACATGTACTAACTTGTCCTCATCCAATGTCGGCCTTGGTATTTGGACAGCCAGTTCTGGAAAGCAGTAATCTATCACATTAAATTTACCACGCGCATCTTCTGACTCATAGCCATATACTGCCACAATCACGCCTGAAGAGAAGAAATGAATAATTATTGTATATGTTATACATGACACTGTATGCGTGAAGAGTAGCGGGTAGAGAACATATGCCAAGCTAATACACTAATTGCAAATTAGGCTGACATGTAACCTTTTAAACCTTCAATTTGTTCAAGAAAATTCTAATTTTCTCATTAAAAATGTCCATTTGCAGACCAAGAGAAGACTATTTCTTAATCTTTACTACTGGAATGACTGGCTCGGTTATCGAGCCAGCTTTTCCAGTGGTAAAGTGAAAAAAAATAGTCTTCTCTTGGTCTGCAAATGGACATTTTTGATGAGAAAATTACAATTTTCTTGAATCTACGCTTCCTCATTATTGTCCACAGCTATTCAGGTGGCTCCTGCTGCTGCTGCTCTCATCATAGGAAAGCCTTAACTGACTTTGAGGGGTCACATAATAGTTCATCTCATCCTTTTCAAATCCAAAATGAATACAATATATATATTTGCAACATTGGTCTCTTTATTCATCTCGACTAGTCAGCTAACCACTGATTTTCCAACTAAGGATGATATTAATGGGCTATTCTAATATCGATCTGTCATCAGTAGACATAATATTAAGTTAACCCCACAAAACATAGTTCTTTGGGTGGAGGAGGGGACCTATAATGGTCAAGCCAACAATAAATGGCTTTTGTAAGTCTTGAGAAATGTCCATATGTACAGCAAAAGCAGACTATCTTTGAAAATTTATCAGTGGAATGACTAGTGCTAGAGCCAGACATTCCAGTGGGAATTTTCAAAAATAATCTCTTGATCTGCAAATGAACATTTTGAGAAAATTCAAATTTTCTTGACAAGATTTGAGAATTAAAGTTTTACTGATATTATATGGGAATAAAAGCACTCAGTGTTAGGCTTGCACGATATTGTCCTAGGGGGTATCGCGATATATCCTTGTGAGAAAATCGCGATATTTCGATATATCGTATAGCCTATTTTATGGTATATGAAAATAACGGGGTGAATTGGTCTTGGGTTGAGTTGGACTGCACGGCTTGGCTTATGTAGACATATCAGATTCGCTTTGAGTTTTCATATCAGTTTTAACCGAATATGACTTCTAATTGGTCAATTTCAACAAAAACTTTAAATGCAGTCGCCAAGATGCTTAAAGAATGATCGTTAGTAACACAAAAATAGGACATAATTTCCCGTTATAAATTTGTGACGCCTTACACCTTGGCTTAAATACCTTGACAATACCTCGTCCATCATGACGGGAGTGAAATTATTCCATTGGACAACCTAAATATTGCATGCTCTGTTATAATCATCATTTATTACATCAAAATTAATCTAAAAAATTTGTCATTTCATATCGTCTTTGTGAAAATGTACAAATCACGTGATATTAGAATGCACTTTAGATAGATCTATAGATATCTAATGTTTAGATCTGATCCGCATTTACCGAGTACCCGTTTACTAATAATAGTTAGCCTTCAGAAACATCTCGGATAGTTCACCTTGCAGGCTAAAGCGTGTATCCCATCTCATTTAGCTATCACATTTGTGAACGCACCACCTCTCGCCTCCAAAATCAGGAGAGCGATTAATATCACGCGATTTATATATTTTACTATTATAATAGTTCGCCTTCAGAAACATGTCGGATAGTTCACTTTGCTGGCTAAAGCGTGAATACCGTCTCATTTAGCTATCACATTTGTGATCGCACCACGTCTCGCTTCCAAAAACTGGAGAGCAAGCAATATTACGTGATTTACATATTTTTGCGATGCCATTTATTGTCAAATTTGGGATTCATTTTGATTTTATAAACCATTGTTATTAAGAAATATACAATATTTATACCGTCCCAGGTAATAATTTCACTCACGCAATCATGGTTTTGAGTTATACAGTACGACGGCAAGAAATTTTACTGGTAAATTGCGTTAAATCTTTGTATTATTGTCCATCTTTTAAAACAATTTTAAAGAATGAACTTCAACTTTTTCTTAACCTATTCCTAATCTAAGCCCACCCCTCTCGCAAAGATGTTGGTTTGGAAATAAATTGAACAGCTTGCCGTAATAGAAGGCTACGTTACAAATACATGACAAATAAGCAGAATACGGCACGGCAGTAAAATTTTTTCGATACTTTGATTTTTTTTAAATCATATCGTAAAAAATCGTGGCTGGAAAAAGAATCGCGATTTTCGACATCGGATAATCGTTCAAGCCTACCCGTATACTATTCACTTTAAATGATACAACATGGGGGTCTCTTATTAAGTATGTATTCAGTCTAGTCTTTATGATTGTGAACATACTTATAATTCCTTGAGGTATACAGTATGGCGGCAAGAAATTGTACCAGTAAACTGCATTAAATATTTGTATTATTGTCCATCTTTCAAAACAATTTTAAGGAATGAGTTTCAACTTTTTCTTGACCTATTTCTAATATAAGCCCACCATCTAGCAAAGATGTTTGTTTTGAAATAAATTGAACAGCTTGCCATAATAGAACGCTACGCTACAAACACATGACAAACACGCATTCTGTAAGTATTGCTTTGCAATACACGTCCCCTACCTGGTGACATAAATCTTTAGAGATTGACAGTCAAAAATCTCATTAAAAATTGTCAAACGCAGCTGAAGCTCGAACTTGATCTGTAGCTTCTCATAAAATAGCAATAAACCAAGTCTCAATTATATATGGTGAAGGAGAAGGAAAGTCTTGAAAGCTGATATGTTTGTATTTCATAAGTCGAAAGGGGATATAACTCCATCGAAAAATGACACAAATGCCTGAAACCCGAACTTGGTCTGTAGTTTCTCATAATAAAGTAATGTACCAATTCTCAGTTGAATATCTTGAAAGACTGCGAGAAAAAGGGCGGAAAACTAATATTTTTCGTATTTCATTGGTCGAAAGGGGTCATAAATCCATCAAAAATTTATGCATACGCCTGAAACTCGAACTTGGTCTGTAACTTCTCATAACAAAGCAATGTAGCAATTCTCAGTATAATATCTTGAAAGACTGCGAATCAAAAAAGCATCCGCTTTTGTTTCTACGAGAATTCTTAATACTTACCAGATGTACTATTATGATAATGTCTATTATCTAGTCTAGCTCAAAATAAACAATTAAAACTCCGCACTCTCCTGGTCCTGCCCCTACTGTGTCCGGGAATACCATAGCCGCAGGTACCGAGTCAATTCCCAATCACAGTTAGATTCGTCTTATGTTTGCCTTGGCAAACTGTGAAAGCAGCTCAGCCTCACCTCAGCGGGGTGGCTGAGGCAGGGCCATAGTACATCTGGTAAGTATTAAGAATTCTCGTAGAAACAAAAGCGGATGCTTTTTTTATTCTACTTCGAATAATACTTACCAGATGTACTATTATGATAAACTCCGGATTTCGACAGCCAGAAAATGCCGGTGGGAGGAGGTGAGGCTCGAACCAGCACTCAACTACCATCCAACAGAGAAGGTTGTGAAGAGACTAGAACCCTGGCATACGCTTGGGTTCTGCTATCTGACTCATAGAGTGCTAAACTTCCATGGTCTAGACCGCGCTCCCCCCCCCCCTCTTTTGTCCGCACAAAATTCAGAGGGCTGTCACTGGGGATGCAACACCCACCAGACCCGTGTCAGCCCCAAGTCTCAGCTAGGGCAGTCCAGTAGAGTGCAAAGAAGCTACTACAACTTCTAACTTTGAAAAAATATCAGTATATCGACTAGATTTTCAAATTGGAATGAGTCTAATGTCTGGTTGACAGGATAAGAATACTCTTGTACCAGACTATTTACCTAAGCAGTCTGGTATTTCGACTGTAAGTAAATATATTTATAGTCACTTAATTAATGTAAACACTCACCATATTTGAGTGCTTGATCTCTTCTTGATCATCACAGGAGCTCGGCCCAATCCACGGTCGTACTCAGTCATGTGCATAGCGTTTGTTCAGTGTAGGCGGAAGACTTTAGTGATGTGTGCGAAGTAGTGGTCGGACGTGGCTTAGTTTAGGTTTGACAGATTGGCGACGGCTACCGGATTAAGTGAGCTGGAGATGTCGCGAAGGTAGAAATCAGTGAATGACGACTCGGCATGCCATTGTGCTACAGACATCACCTCCTCTAATGAGACAACCTTATAAAGGGCCGATGATGCTGCTAGTGCTCGGACCTGATGGGCATTCGCATGATCAATTTGCTTTCCTGTAGCGATTTTGTGTGACATCTTAATAGCGTCAACTATCCAACGAGAAATAGTATCTTTCGAGGCACGTAAATGGGGAGCTTTGAGACATAACCAGAGAGATTTTGGGTCGTCCCTCCACTCATTAGTACGTTTCTTATACATTTTAAGACATCTGACAGGACACCAAACAGTTTGGGTCATGTCTAGTTAAACTTGGCAAATTGATCGGCTGTCCTGGATATTTAAGTGACTGATTCTTTGACAGGAAACAAAGACGTGGAAGTAGTCGTAAACCTTCACCCGTGACGACAAAACGGTCTTGTTCGGCAGAAAGCGCATGAATTTCGCTTCTCCTTCTCGCCGACGCTGCTGCAACCAAGAAAACTGATTTAATAGTTAACAGTTTAATATCAATAGATCTAATCGGTTCAAAAGGAGCTTGTCCTAAAACCTGTAGAATAAGATATAGATTCCATGATGGGATAGGAATTGGCTGTCTAGGTCGCAGATTGCTCATTCCTTTGATAACTTCATTCAAGGTGTCATTCTCCACTCCTTCAACAGTGAGACTGGGAATGACTGAAGCTAATGCAGACTTATATGCTGCTAGGGTGGAAGGTACAAGTTTGTCAACTTCGTATAAATGACAGATAAAATCCGCTACGTGTTGAACAGACGCAGAAAAGGGATTAATATCTCCTCTCACACCACTGTGCAAATTACTTGATTCTATAATTATATGTCTTTGTGGTTGAAACTCTTCTGGCTGAAGCAACAAACCTCGCTGCTTGCTCAGAAAAGCCACCCTCAATTGCACGCTGCTTGACAACATCCATGCAGTCAATTTGAACATTTCCGGTCTGTCGTGGAGGTACAGACCCTTGTTCTGAGAGATTAGATCTCTGGCGTCTGGCAGAGAGACTGGATTGCAGACCAGAAGGTCCAGCAGATCCGTAAACCATGATCGGCCTGGCCAATACGGGGCGATCAGTAGTACCTGGCACTCCCCCTCTCTTATTTTTGCCAGAACCTTCGGGATGAGAATTGTTGGAGGGTACGCATACGCGTACATCCCCTCCCAACTTATTGCCAGTGCGTCTACTGCTAAGGCTAACGGGTCCGGGATCGGTGACACGTAAGTGACCATCTTTGCGTTTTGATTCATCGCAAACAGGTCGACATTTGGCTTGCCCCATTGTTTGAATAGAACCTCCGCTACCGATTGGTTGAGCTGCCATTCCGTCGGACGACAAACCGTCCTTCGACTGAGAGCATCCGCTAGGATGTTCAATCTTCCTGGAATGTGTGCTGCCCGAAGAATAATATTCTTCTCTTGGCACCACAGCAGAAGGTTCCAAACCATCATACACAACTCTGGTGATCTCGTGCCGCCCTGGCGGTTCAAATAAGACACCACTGTCGAGTTGTCTGTCCTTATTAGGACAACTTTGCCTTGAATCAGGCTCTCGAACTTTCGAAGTGCTAATACCACCGCTAGTAGTTCGAGCACATTGATATGTTTCTGCGCATTGGTCCGATCCCATTCCCCTGACACTGACTGATTGTCCAATACACCTCCCCAACCCGTCAACGATGCATCCGTAAAGATGGACATCTGAGGTTGAGGAGGTTGTAGCAGAACACCTCGCAGGAGATTCTGTTCGGATAACCACCACTGAAGGTGGAATATCAACGGTTCTTTGACTGGAATCCTCAGAGATAACGGATCCGTTTTCTGAGACCAGAATGACATTAGATACATCTGAATTGGCCTGCGCCTGAGTGCCGCATATGGAACCACCCTCTCCAGAGATACTAGTAACCCCAGTATCCTGAGAAACTGGCGCGCCGTCAGATAGGCTCCTAGAGAAACCGACCCCAGAACTGCAATCAGGCTTTTGACTCTGCTCTCCGCCAGAAAAGCTACACCGTCCCTGAGATTGAAAAAGATTCCCAGATAGACAAACTCCTGGGATGGAGTCAGTTCTGATTTCTCTAGATTTACAATCCACCCTAGATTCTTTAATAAGGCTAGGACTACCTGCAGATTGCTGCACAGAGTGACTGGATTCCCCGCCTTCAGCAGCCAGTCGTCTATGTACGTGTGAACAGCTATGTTTCTCCTGCGAAGTAAAGAAGTCATGGCGAGAACCACCTTGGTGAAGACCCTCGGAGCTGTGGTCAGGCCGAACGGGAGAGCATTGAATTCCCAAACATTGTCTTGGAATGCAAAGCGAAGGTACTTCTGAAAAGGAATTGACATTGGAATATGAAAATATGCATCCTTCAGATCTATCGACACTCCCCACATGCCTTTCCTCAGCCCTGTCATTACTGCTGCTACCGTCTCCAACTGAAATTTAGGAGAAAGAATAAACTTGTTCAACGGTTTGAGATTGAGAATTGGTCTCCATCCTCCGGTACGCTTCGGAACGAGGAACATGATCGAATAGAAGCCCAGAGAAGACTGATCCTTGACTAAATGAATGGCCTTCTTCTGATGAAGAGATTGTATTTCTGACCGAATGGCGTCTAGACGATCTGATTCCCTTGGAACAGGAGTCCATATTGGAGTCGAGGTTAACGGAACTAACGATTGATGGATGAGCCAGTCCGGATCGTAGCCGTTTCTTATCCACTGACAAACTAAACAGTCGCGCACAACCTGTTCCCATTGGTTTAGGAATAGCTGGTCTGCCTCCGACGGAAGGAATCTGCACACAATTGTCGGTCAAGATTAGCCGATAAGACGCTAAATCGCTTGGGTGAAGATTCTCGACTCCATCTGTCTCCGAAGCCATCGGTAGTGGTTCCGCCGGAAACCCGTCAGGAACGAGCCCCACGGCCGCCCCGCGGCTTCTTGTGGTACGACGGTCCGGAACCGCCGCCACGGCTATCCTTACGGTAGCCGCCTCGGCCCGAACCGCCACCCTTCCTGTCTTCCTCATACGGCCTCTTACTAGAGGACTTGTATGAGGACGAACGGCCAGGTCCTTGCGATCCGGATGACCTATGGGCATCACGGCCAAAAGGACGGAAGGGCGATCTAGGGCGCTGCCTCTGCTGCTCCTGTCTATGCTGACGGTAGGACTGTTGCGGCTGAGTCCTCTTAGTCGACTTCCACGACTTGCCGACCACTTCTTGCTCCGCCACCATTCACGCAACCTTGGAGAGCGCTTGTCGTGCCGAGCCGCCGAACAAGCCTGGACCAATGAAGGGCGCAGAAGATAATGCAGCCCTCATTTCCGGTCCTGGTTCTACACAATCAAGAACCATTCTCCGTCGCTCTGCCAACGTTCTAGTGATTACCCTGGCCAGGCAATCATGAGACAGGCGCATGGTGTCCCGAATAACTCCGGGAGCAGCCTCTGGCACGTGTCCGCCTTCCGCCGTGCAGTCCAGCATACCCTGCAAGACGGTACACCCGTGCGACAGTGCAGCCATGGCTGCCCTGGCCGCATCCTCAATGAGCGTAAGCTCATTGAATGGGTCTTTGTTGGTCTGCGAAACCAAAGGACGTGACCGCCCCTTAGCCTTCCCAGCCAACGGCCTATTCAGCGCTTCTCGTTCCGCAACGGAAAGCCGTGGAACCCGGGCGTACTGATGATAGGCCAGCTCCGGAAAACGGACCCTACTCCTTATCCCCTTCGGGGCCTTTGGTAATGCATCGTCTGGCTGAACCAGATGGTATGCCGCAACTTCCAACATGCCAGAAGTCTGCGTATCCAATGGGAGTGTCGGCATGGCAGAAGAGCCACTTGACAGAGCGCTAGCCGCACGCTCTGACATCCGTTCCATCGCCGGATCGCGCTGAGATCCTAGATCAGATGCCAACCCGAGACGATTGGTCATCCATCCAAGGACCTGCACCCATTCAGCTTCGGTGCAGAAAACGGACTCGTCCATCAAAGAACTGCCGTTCTCATCCTCCCTCTCTCCCTTAGATGAGAGGGCCACCGACGATCCATGCTGGACGTTACGATACGCGTCTCTGCCAGGAAAGAGCGCATCCATAACGCGACTACCGGCGGCACCGGTGTCTAGCGAATCGCCAGACACGGATTCCCCGCAATCCATCGGCTCCCGCACGGGATCCGGGACTACGACCGCCTTAACTACGGCTGGTACCGTCACTCCGATAGGAGCCGCACCTAACGCCGCCGGGATACCAGCAGGAACCGCAAAACACGGCTCCGCCGGCATTTCCGGTTGCACAAATAGCGGATGGAATATGCCCGACGGAACGTCGACATCACCATCCGCCTGGCAAACCCGTACAAATCCCGAGGGCGACCCCTGGGACGTACTAGGCCTTGCCGTCATCGAAAGATCCGGCATGCCGGAATCCTCCATTAGCAGCAGATCTTCCTCCTCTACCGTCGGCTGTTGAGCCAAGGACAGAGAAGGGGCAGGTGCATGACCCTCAGCAGAACTAGCCGGACCGCCTAATGGTTGTCCTGCACCAGCTTGCCTCACCGGGACCGTGGACTGCAACGAGTCAAACATCGCCTTGAACTGGGCCGCCCATACGCCCTACGCTGAATCCATTCGTTCATTCAGACGACCTTCAAGTCCCATAAGAGACGCCTGCTGCAACTTCGCTGCCTTGTCCTTCGCGATCCTCTCCAGCCTCGCACGTCGATCCCTGTCAAACTCTGCCACCATTGCCGACGACCACTTCACGCACACATCACAAGGGCTGCCGACCTTACACTGAGCGCACGCCACACAGTGATGTCCCAAGTACTTCCGCTTCATGAACCTGTTGCACTTCTGGCACAACGTGTCCGGATTCTTAGGTTTCTGCGAACACAGAGAAAAATTAAATCGCTGCACATGACAAATGATGATGAGCAACACGCACAATCGACTTGATAGTTAAGATTTCTTAAACACATTAACTTTCTCTTAAATTAATGATAATCAAGTTCTTAGGCAGGAAATATTTGAAACTTTTTTGAGTGAAAATTTTTTAAAACACACAACTCAGCCTTTAACTAGCGTTAAATAACCAAGGCTACATCGCCGATCGCTACAAACACCCTCGACAACGAAGCGAAAGCTAAAAATCGGCGATAAACAGAGTGCATAGACACACCAAGCCAAGAACGACATAATACATGGGCGCCGCCATCTTGGCCAAGGGCGCATCCATCTTTAGAGGAACCGAGTCGCAAGAGAAAATTAACCGAGTACCCGAATTAAATTAAAAGTTAACGGGTACAGAAGCGACTCCAACAATGGCTAACATTTTAAAACAATGTGCCAATTTAAGGAAATTTCAACCAGTCATTATGGCACGAATGTATAAATTCTAGATTGATACAACCTGCCCCTGTGATGATTTCCCTAGTTCCTCCATGAAGCCACCGATGTAAATCCTTTCAACAACCGATAACCGCTTAAATTAACGAAAATTTGAGCACACTAAAATTGCGACTTGACAAAAACGCAAAATAGACGAATCTAACTGTGATTGGGAATTGACTCGGTACCTGCGGCTATGGTATTCCCGGACACAGTAGGGGCAGGACCAGGAGAGTGCGGAGTTTTAATTGTTTATTTTGAGCTAGACTAGATAATAGACATTATCATAATAGTACATCTGGTAAGTATTATTATTCGAAGTAGAAAAAGAGTGCGGAAAACTAATATTTTTCGTATTGCATAAGTCGAAAGGGGGTATAACTCCATTAAAAATTGACGAAAATGTCTGAAACTCGAACTTACTCTGTAACTCCTTACACTAAAGTGATGCACCGATTTTCGCTTAAATATCTTGAAGGAGTAGCAATTCTCAGCATAATATCTTGAGACTGCGAAAAAAGAGCGGAAAATTTATATTTTTCGTATTGCATAAGTCGAAAGGGGGCATAATTCCATGAAAAATTGACGAAAATGTCTGAAACTTGAACTTGCTCTGTAACTCTGTACACTAAAGCGATGCATCGATTTTCGCTTAAATATCTTGGAGTGCGGATAGTTGATATTTTTCATATTTCTTAAGTCGAAAGAGGGCATAACTCCATCAAAGATTTACGCATATGCCTGAAACTCCAACTTGGTCTGTAACTTCTCATAACAAAGCAATGTAGCAGTTCCCCGTATAATATCTTGAGACTGCGAAAAAAGTGCGGAAAAATAATATATTTTGTATTTCACAAGTCGAAAGGGGGGGGGGGCATAACGCCATGAAAAATGGACGAAAATGTCTGAAACTCAAACTTGCTCTGTAACGCCTTATACTAAAGCGATGGAACTGATTTTTTCTTAGATATCTTAAAGGAGTGCGAAAAAGTGCGGAAAGCTGATATTTTTCGTATTTCTTAAGACGAAAGGGGGCATAACTCCATAAAAAATTTACGCATACGCCTGAAACTCCAACTTGGTCTGTAACTTCTCATGACAAAGCAATGCAGCAGTTCTCACTATAATATCTTGAGACTGCGAAAAAAAGTGTGGAAAGCTAATATTTTACGTATTGCAGAAGACGAAAGGGGGCATAACTCCATGAAAAATTGACGAAAATGTCTGAAACTCGAACTTGCTCTGTAACTCCTTATACTAAAGTGATGCACTGACTTTCGCTTAAATATCTTGAAGGAGTGGGAAAAAAAGTGCGGAAAGCTGATATTTTTCGTATTTCTTAACTCGAAAGGGGGCATAACTCCATCAAAAATTGACATATACGCCTGAAACTCGAACTTGGTCTGTAACTTCTCATAAGAAAGCAATAAACCAATTCTCAGTTGAATACCTTGAAGGACTGCGGAAAAAAGTGCGGAAAACCAACTGCGACAGACAGATGGACAGACAAACGGGAGTGCAAACCTATAGTCCGGGTTTTACAGGTAGGGGACTAATAAGCAGAATACGGCATGACAGTAAAACGTTTGCGATATTTCGCTTTTTTTCAAAATCATATTGTAAAAAATCATGTCTGGGGAAAAAAAATCGCAATTTTCGATAATATCGGATAATCGTGCAAGCCTAGTGTGATATATGTTCAAGAATTTGTCCATTTCTATTATAAATAGAAACAAGAGGCCCAAAGGACTGTTACGCTCACCCGGACCATTTGCATTTAAATAGTCATACATGTAATGGATAATTTTTGGAAAATCCAAGATGGCCACCAAACAAATTGACGAATTAAAATTCTTGTTTGATAGGTTGAAGCCTACTGCCATAGGATTGTTCCACCCAAGTTTTATTGAAATCGAGCTATTGATTAAAGAGGAGTAGCATTTCTAATGGTTACGGAAAATTTTCAGCAATTCAAAGATGTCCACCAAAAGATTTTCAGCCAAAACATTGACCAATCAAAATTCTGATTAGATCTGAGTCTACCACACAGGGCTGATCTTAGCACACAGGGCTGATCTTAGGACTCAGGGGACCCTGTGCAACCTTTCTGAAATTCTTACCTGGGGCCCTCAGAATTGCCGTTAGGATGGCGAGAAAGCTAGGGTTATGTTTCAACCGTAATGGCGATGGGGCCCACGAGGTCAGAGGTTGTGGGATTTCGCCACATTAGTCTTATACAGCAAAGCTCAGAAATAATTTTACATGTTTCAAACACAAACGAAATAGATACTTCCGAAAAAGTTGGTCCCGATCCCAAGATGATTCATAATAAGGAAAAATTAGTTACCTCAAACAATTTCTACATCCCGGAGAGCTAACTAATTTTTCCTTATTATAAACAGATACTGTTGAATATTTTGAACATAATTGGATTGGAAGATACTGCTGACTAAGTCCAACTAATTTCAAAATATTCAACAAAATAAGTTTTATATCATAAAGAATTTACTTTTTCAGGGATTTGTCGGTGATATGGATATTGTTTCCAAAATGACCAACAAACTGACAGTTATCATTTTAAATGGACAGAATCTCAATTTGCGTCCCTGGCACTCCACATGCTCTCTTTCTCTTCCTCCTCCCGAGATATCGCATGCGGACACATTACCTGTGACTGATGTGTCAGTATCGAGTTTGCCACTCAATGTTATTCTCTGCAGTTCATCTTCCAGTATGAGTTTATCAGTTGGATCTGTGAACCTGGTGCTAATTGGCTGAGGTGGCAGGTTATGCTAATAAGACAAGAATAACAAGTGTATAAACACTATATATTTACTTTTTGAAATGTTACTGATAGATAAACATCAAGTTTATTCTTAATTTTAAAATTCTGAGTAATAAAAATGACAAGCTTGCAGAGAATTCTATGACCGCCAGCCCATCCCATAATTCTGTATCGCTTGTAACACCCTCTACATAAGTCAATTTGTGATCCCTTCAGTCTAGAACCCCCACAGACCCCCCTTGTGGGTTGGTCTGTTGTTTTATTAACTACTATAAAAACATACTTACCGTTCAATCACTACTTGCTAAATCAATTATCTGCATTTAGCTATCAGAATAAAATTTGTATGCCTGCATACACACCTCCCCATGCCTATTCCTATTAATATGGACCCTTAACCAGGCTAATGGTTAAGTCCATCTCCAGCATAATGACAGATATAGACTGGCACCAGTCTATAATCCCTAATAGTGACGCTTGTTACTAAGCGTGCTCGCGCATGCGCACTGGAGCCCAAATAGGAAACAGATTCACCTTTCTAAATTTAAGTGCTAAATATTAAAATCCAATTCTCAAATCTTACCACGCGGGGTGGTTGAGGCCGGGTCGTAGTGATTGAATGGTAAGTATGTTTTTATAGTGGTTAATAAAACAACAGACCAACCCACAAGGGGGGGGGGGGGGGGGGGGGGGGGTCTGTGGCGGTTGTTATTACACCACAAAAACATCCATTACCGGTCAATCACTACTTGCTAAACCCGTAGATTTGGTCAGTGCCCCATTTAAACATTAGGTGGAAGGAGATTTGAGAATCAACAAACAAGGATAAAAATTAAATCTGCGGTGGGCAACCTGAAAATGTGTGAAATGACATCATAGTGTGGGCACTACATCTTTTCATTTATTTTTAGCCCTGTTTGTGGTATCATTTTAAGAAAAGAATTTTGGGAAAACTCTCGAATATAAGCCCACCTACTTTCTCAGAGATGTTGTTTTGGAAATTGAACACCACTTTTCCAAATAGATGCCTAGGCCTCAATATATATATATATATATATATATATATATATATATATATATATATATATATATATATATATATATATATATATATATATGGGAAGTGGGGGTGGGGGGGGCATAATATAACTAGAATGTCTGCAACCAACGTGTCGAAGACTAGTCTTAGAAATTTACCACTGAAATGACTGGCTTGGTTATCGAGCCAGTCATTCCTGTGTTAAATTTGAAAAAATTGTCTTCTCTTGGCCTGCAAATGTACATTACTCATGAGTCACAACTGCAGAGGCCGGTTTTGGCCGGCTTGACCATTAAAGGGTTAATAAACCTAAAGATTTCAATCTTCTCACATCACACACCTTGCACTAACCTCACTGCTGATTTCTTTGAGGATACTGGGCTTAAGGATCATGTGTTTAAATAACGTTCCTATGACAATGCATTTGTCATTGACAACCAGCTCAAAAAGCTGTCTCACACACACTGTCTCACCTAGAATTAAGGTAGAGTAAAACATATGTCAACATTACATTAACAAGAGGCCTAAGGGCCTTAACACTCACCTGGATCATTAGCATTTGAACCATTAGCATTTGAACAGGTATAAGACTTTAAATTCATAAGAAATAATAATATAAGAAATCTTTAGCATATGGATCCACGAATTTGCAATTAGTCCAATAAGTTGAACAAAATATGACTAAATGTTTATGAACACGTACCAAATTTTCTTTTGGCAGTTTCGATGAGCTTTGGTCTAATAGTTACTAGTCTTTCAGCATAGATGTGTGCATATTGACGACTGAAATTCCGATCTTTTATCAGATATTTTTCTGATTCATCAACATACTCTGCAGACTGTCTTGGAAATGAAGAAAGTTCATCAGTTTCCATTTGAGATACTGGCTTGATGCGTCTTTCACAAATAACCTGTGTAATCAGATCACATAATAATAATAATAATAATAATAATAATAATAATAATAATAATGCTGCTAAAATTACATACAAGTTTATATAATTCTAGTGCATATAGACAGTGTAAATGTCAGCTATATTATCAGTCATAACAAACAAGAGGTGGGCAGTTTTACAATCGAAAGCCCACACATTGTGAAACACTAACCACTCTAACAATTAAGATTGAAAATGTTATACTAAATATTGCATGTGTTTAAATAAAGCATAAGGTGCGCCAGCATGAGCAACTAGTAGCATCGTAATTTAATTATTTTTCTTCCGCAAGGAAGAGTTAAATGGTCTTTTTTTGATGGAAATGCTGTCTCACTGAAAAATAGCTTTTCCTTTTGGGGTAACTTTTTTGTATGAAGACAGAATATGGAAAGTTGAGTGGTTTTGAGATATATTCTATATAAGTTAGCACCACTGTAAATTTCAGGAAGAAAGCTTTATTTTTGTTATTTTTAGAGGACTTTTTCTGACACCAGTGCTTTTCCGTCAAACATATCCTCTCCAGTTTGACAACAAATGTACATAGCTTTATGAAATATTTTATTGGATAAACAAGAGGCCCAATGGTCTGAACGCACACCTGGACTAATAGCATTTGACCCATTAGCATTTGAACAGACATAATACTTCAAATTCAGCAGTAACAAGACAAAAAACCCACAAAATTGGAATTCAGAACAAATGATATTTAGTGGGAAGTTAATGATGAACACTGATCTCACAATCAGATTGAACCTATAGGTTCCATCGAGCCAATAAGAAAAAAATTGGAATGCTCACGAGGGAATCTAACTTTTGAGACCCGCATTCCCTCAGCGATTTTCAAATGCATTTGCATTAGGACACTCGCTAAGTTACAGTACTGTTTTTGGAATATTCAAGATGGACGCCAGAGTTTGCTTGAAATCGGCAAAGTGGTTAATGAGGAGTAGGATTTTAACTGATTTCCCGAAGTTTTCAGAAAATCCAAGATAGCAGCCGGAAATATTGACCAATCAGAATTCTCGTTAGAAGTGTTGAAGTCTATTAGGATAGAATGAAGGAAATTTCAATTTCCCTTTCTCCGAGATCTAACAATACACACCATTCTATTACTTCTGATATACAGCTGGCCCTGACAGCTGGCTCTAGGACTATAGACTTAGAGAGCGTTACCGACTTCTTGGAACCGGGTACTCGGGCTCCCAACTGCCGAGTACCCATCTACCATAGAGCTCATAATGTTTGCATAGCCACCAAACAAGAGAAACCCATGGCTTGCCTCCGTGGGGCTGGGAGGCTGGGTCCGTAATAGAATGGTGAGTATTATTAGATCTCGGAGAAAGGGAAACTGAAATTTCCTTCATTCTCCATCGATCAATACTCACCATTCTATTACTTCTGATATACACCAGATTTGGTCAGTAACCTGGTGGGAAGGGGCAAGCCATAAATGCTACTTTTGCCCCTTGGAGAAAGATTTAGACTTAAACTTGACTAACGGAGACCTAAAAGGGCCGTCAAGTTAACGGAACCGAATCACATTCGCATCACTGCACCCCCCCTTTTTTCTCCTACGAAAAGGGAGAGAACTCACGAAGATGCATCTCGCCTGAAAACACAAATATGCCAAGAGTGTTAACTGCTCTTTGCATATATTAGCCTGGGAATGAGCATGAATATATAAGATGAATGATCATGATATATAGACATAATACAAAACACTCTCAATCGTGAATTACCTCATGATATTTGGAATTCAGACCTGGAGCCTCCAACCATTCACTTGTCCGGCCATCAGTGACACAACCGGTTGATATCCTCTCGCTCGACCATGTCTGCTTCTTAATTCTCTCTTACAAATGCCAAAAAAGGAAGAAGAGCAGCGCGGTCATATAGCTATCGTCTCAAAACAGCTAAAGCGAGTGGAATGGCGAAGTCTGACACATCCCACGGGTAGTCTGAATGCATTCGACTACCCAACGAGAGATAGAATCCACGGATGCGGCGCCATATGGCAGATCCACAGATGTCTATCATTCGACCGTAACGAGTCTGTCCGTTTTGTACTTAGTCAACGCACGGACTGGGCACCAGACACTGGCATCACGATCCAACCTACTTAGTTTCGGTATAACGATCGGTTTGCAGGGATATCTCACCGATAGAATCTTTGACATAAACTCTGCTCTTGGCAGTAGACGCAGACCATCTCTGGAGACAATAAATTGGTCCCTCTCTGCTGAAAGTGCATGGATCACACTGCGCCTTCTAGCTGAGGAAGCTGCCAATAGAAAGACCACCTTTAGAGTCAAATGCTTTAGACTAGCCGAACGCAACGGTTCGAAAGGGTGCTTGGCCAGTACATTAAGCACTAAAGATAGACTCCAGGCTGGAATGACTACCGGTTGTCTCGGTCGGAGATTGCTCATTCCCTTCACCATCACACTCAACTGGGCCACCTCTGGACTATCCCTGTTGGCTAGACAAGGGATAACTGATGCCAAAGCTGACTTGTATCCAGCAATTGTGACAGGAGCTAGTCCTGAAAAGAACAGCTCACAGAGAAAGTCTGCTATTTGTTGAATAATGGAATGAAAGGTAACAATACCCTTTTCCTCACACCAGTCTGCAAATCCGTTAACCTTGTTGTTATATGACTTGAAGGTTGACCTCCCTCCCGCAGCTGCGATGAAATCTGCAGCATGTCGAAAAAAGCCCGCCAATGTGTAACGTTGTTTGACAACAACCACGCAGTCAATAATATTTCGGGACGCTCGTGTAGGAAGCGTCCCTTGGCCTGGGAGAGTATGTTCGGAATCTCGGGTAACTGCACTGGACTTTCCCACCCGCAGACCTCGAAGATCCGTGAACCACGGCCTGCTGGGCCAAACGGCGCTATAGCAGGACCAGGCACGGTTCCTCCCTGATCTTTACCAATATCTTCGGTAGAAGAACGGTGGGTGGGTATGCGTAAGCGTGCATCCCTCTCCAGCTTAACGCCAGAGCGTCTTTATCGACGGCATTAGGATCTGTATCGGCGAGACATAAGTCATGATTTGAGCATTTTCCCTTGTGGCGAACAAGTCCACGTTGGGGTTGCCCCAATGCTCGAAGATCCTGTGAAGAACTGGAGGGTTGAGAGACCATTCTGTTGGCAGAATTCTCTGTCTGCGAGACAAAGCATGCGCCAGAATGTCCAATCGCCCAGGAATATGAGCTGCTTTAAAAAAACCCGAGTAATTCCTGCGCCATTGAATCAAGTGCCACACTTAGGTACATAGTGTGGGTGACTTGGTCTCGCCTTGGCGATTTCTGTATGATACTACTGTCGACTTGGCCGACCGTATCAATATCGCCTTGCCCCTGACTTTTGGAAGAAACCCTTTCCAATGCCAGTTCCACTGCCATCATATCCAACAGATTGATATGCAGCTGGCTCTCTTGGAGAGTCCATGTGCCCGAGACTGCAGGAAATGTCAATTTCCCTTTCTCCGAGATCTAACAATACTCACCATTCTGTTACTTCTGATATACAGCTGGCCTTGACAGCGGCTCTAGGATTATAGACTTAGAAAGCTTTACCGACTCCTGGGAACCGGGTACCCGGCTCCCCACTGCTGAGTACCCGTTTACCATAGAGCTCATATTGTTTGCATAGCCACCAAACAAGAGAAAACTATGGCTTGCCTCCGTGGGGCTGGGAGGCTGGGTCCGTAACAGAATGGTGAGTATTGTTAGATCTCGGAGAAAGGGAAATTGACATTTCCTGCATTCTCCTTCGATCAATACTCACCATTCTGTTACTTCTGATATACACCAGATTTGATCAGTAACCTGGTGGGAAGGGGCAAGCCATACATGCTAATTTTGCCCCTTGGAGAAAGATTTTAGACTTCAAACTTGACTAACGGAGACCTAAAAGGACCGTCAAGTTCACGGAACCGAATCACATTCGCGTCACAGCCCCCCCCCTTTTTCCTCCTAAGAAAAGGGAGAGAACTAACGAACATGTATCTCGCCTGAAACACCAATATGCCAAGAGGGTTAACTACTCCCTGCATATCGCTTGTATTAGCCTGGGAATGAGCATGAATATATAAGATGAATGAACATGATACATATACATAATACAAAAAACTCTCACTTGTTGAATTACCTTATGATAACAGGACTTCAGACGTACCGCCTACAACCATACACCGTTCGGCCATCAGTGACACAATCTGGTTGACATCCTCTCGCTTGACCATGCCTGCTTTAGGTTCTTTTCTTACCAAAGTGAAAAAAGGGGAAAAGCAGTGTGGTCACTAACTATCGTTTCAAAACAGCTAAAGCGAGTGGATTGGCTGAGTCTGACACATCCCTCATATAGTAATCCGTAAATGAGGACTCACAGTGCCATTGTGCAACGGCCATGATGTCCTCTAACGGAACACCATTGTAAAGGGCGGTCGAGGCGGCTATTCCTCTAACATCGTGTGCCCTTACGCCCTGCACCTGGTGCCCAGTCGCCATCTCATGAGTAGTCTGAATGCATTCGACCACCCAACGAGAGATAGTATCCATGGATGCGGCGCCATAAGGCTTTTTATGGCAGATCCACAGATGTCTATCGTTCGACCGTAACGAGTCAGTCCGTTTCTTGTACTTAGTCAAAGCACGGACCGGGCACCAGACACTGGCATCACGATCAAACCTGGTTAACTTCGGTATAATGATCGGTTTGCCGGGATATCTCAAAGATTGGTTCTTTGACATAAATTCTGCTCTTGGCAGAAGACGCAGACCTTCTCCAGAAACAATAAATCGGTTCCTCTCTGCCGAAAGCGCATGGATCTCACTGCGCCTTCTAGCTGAGGAAGCTGCCAATAGAAAGACCGCCTTTAGAGTCAAATGCTTTAGACTAGCCGAACGCAACGGTTCGAATGGGTGCTTGGCCAGTACATTAAGCACTAAAGATAGACTCCAGGCTGGAATGACTACCGGTTGTCTCGGGCGGAGATTGCTCATTCCCTTCAACATCACGTTTAACTGGGCCACCTCTGGACTATCCCTGTTGGCTAGACAAGGGATAACTGATGCCAAAGCTGACTTGTATCCAGCAATTGTGACGGGAGCTAGTCCTGTAAAGAACAGCTCACAGAGAAAGTCTGCTATTTGCTGAATAGTGGATTGAAAGGTATCAATACCCTTTTCTTCACACCAGTCTGCAAATCTGTTAACCTTGTTGTTATATGACTTGAAGGTTGACCTCCTTCTCGCAGCCGCGATGAAATCAGCAGCCTGTCGAGAAAAGCCTTCCGACGTGGAACGTTGTTTGACAACATCCACGCAGTTAATTTGAACATTTCGGGACGCTCGTGTAGGAAGCGTCCCTTGGCCTGGGAGATTATGTTCGGAATCTCGGGCAACTGCACAGGATTTTCCACCAGCAGATCTAGAAGATCCGTGAACCACGCCCTGCTCGGCCAATACGGCGCTATTAGCAGGACCAGACACGGTTCCTCCCTGACCTTCACCAATACCTTCGGTAGAAGAATGGTGGGTGGATACGCGTAAGCGTGCATCCCTCTCCAGCTTATCGCCAGAGCGTCTGTATCGACGGCATTTGGATCTGGAATCGGCGAGACATATGTCATGATTTGAGCATTTTCCTTTGTGGCGAACAAGTCCACGTTGGGTTTGCCCCAATGCTCGAAGATCCGTCGTAGAACTGGAGGGTTGAGGGACCATTCTGTTGGCAGGATTCTCTGTCTGCGAGACAAAGCATCCGCCAGAATGTTCAATCGGCCAGGAATATGAGCTGCTTTCAAAACAACCGAGTAATTCCTGCACCATTGAATCAAGTGCCACACCCTGATGCACAGGGTGGGCGAGCTGGTCCCTCCTTGGCGATTTATATATGATACTACTGTCGAATTGTCCGACCGTATCAATATCACCTTGCCCCTGATCATCGGAAGGAACTCTTCCAACGCCAGTTCCACTGCCATCATTTCCAACAGATTGATATGCAGCTGACTCTCCGGGAGAGTCCATGTGCCCGAGACCTGGTGTTCTCCCAGGCAGGCACCCCACCCTTCCAGCGATGCATCCGTGTAAACGGACAGCTGGGGGTGGGGTAGGTGCAGCGAAACCCCTATTAGGAGATTCTGACGCTGTTTCCACCATAGAAGATGCGATATTATCGGCTCCAAAACTGGCACCAGTTTTGACAGGGGTTCTGTTCTCTGTTTCCACAGAGACATCAGATACAACTGGATAGGTCTTCGCATTAGAGCAGCGTACGGGATAACCTGCTCCATGGAGACCATCATGCCCAGCATCTGAAGGAACCGCCTTGCCTGAATGTGGTTTCCCACTCGAAAACTCCCGAGGATGGCTAACAGAGACACCACTCTGGGCTCTGACAGGTAAACCCTGCCTTCCTCGAGGTCGAATCGCATCCCCAAATAAACGAAATGTTGAGTGGGTGTCAACTCGGATTTCTCCTTGTTGACTATCCAGCCTAGATCTGAAAGTAACTTCAGAGTCAGAGCAGTATCCACGTTCAACCTGGCTGCCGAGTCTGCCTTGAGCAGCCAGTCGTCTATGTAGGTGTGTAGCGCCACGTTCTCTTTTCTGAGAAACGCTGTCACCGCAAGGACCACTCTTGTGAAAACCCTCGGAGCTGTCGACAGGCCAAACGGGAGAACTGTAAACTCCCATACTTGATTCTGAAACGCAAATCTCAGAAACCTGTGCCAACTCCGATTGATCGGAATGTGGAAATATGCATCTTTCAGATCGATCGATACACACCACATTCCTTTCCTCAATCCCGCCATTACCGACCTCGGTGTTTCCATCTGGAACCGAGGCGTATGGATAAACCAATTTAATGGCCTGAGATTGAGTATGGGTCTCCATCCCCCCGTGCTCTTGGGGACAAGGAACATGTTTGAATAGAAGCCTGGAGTGTTCCGGTTTGCTGGTTTTATTGCTCCCTTCATAAGCAAACCTGACACTTCCTTTTGAACGGCTTCTAACTTGTCTGGCTCCCTTGGTACGGGTGTCCAGACTGGTGCCAAAGACAGATTTTGTGGCGGAAAGTCCCACCACTCCGGCATGTAACCCTGGGATAACCATCCCAGGACCAGACTGTCTGACGTCACACCTCGCCAAACCTCGACGAAACGCATGAGCCTTCCACCCACCATAGACGCCTCGACGTCTAACGGGGTTGTCCGGCTCGCAGTCCGCCCCCCCCCCCCCCCTTTCTTAACGAGAGAGAGTGAGAACCATTTCGTTCTAGGTACGACGGGTATAACTGGCACCGCTGTTCCTGTCGCACAGGTGCGGTCCAGGCGGATATGAAGGGAGCTTGCGTACCCTCAGGTACGCTTCGGCCCCTTCTGTCCGCCCTTTGAGGCCTTACCCTTACCCTTCCCCTTGCCCTTACCACCTCTAGGGCGGTCAGGAGCAACATTGGGGAGGGTAGGCGCCTCTACAGCCTTCCTGGGTTTCTTCGCCGGCGGCGGCTCCGAGAACCCAGCCGAAACAGACGTCGCAATAGGCCTGGCTTTCGCCGTGCCCTTATGCTTTTTCTGTTTCTTTAAAGGCTGTCCGGTTAGCGGCTTGCCCACAGCCCCTAGTGCATGCGCTTGCCGCACCAGCTCTAGCTGGAGATTTACCGCTAACCGATTCTGCGCAATACTGGCGGTGTCCTCTAAGATGGCCCGCGCTTGGCCACCAAAGATGCTAGGCCCTGTCAGGGGCGTCCCAAGAAGACGCTCCCTGACTGCCGTAGCCGGACGCATATGGTCAATGACCATTTGCCTCCTGGACTTCGTCACACGCGCTTGCACCCTTGCCAATGCGTCCATTGACAGCACCAAGCCGTCATTAACGCACGATAGCGCCACAGGTGGCACAGGGTGGCCTGCCCCCGCTTCAGCCCACACCGACTGAAGTAGACGATAGGAGTGATTGACAGCGCTCATGGCTGCCCTCACACCCTCATCGCATAGGGCCAGGACTTCTTCCTGGTGTACCTGAGCCTTATCCACTAGTGCCGGACCGGGACCACCCGACCCGGCACTCTGGACGCCCAGTACCCATCGGTCATCCTCCGTGACCGACGGGACTACACCATACCTGTCGTATTCACCCCGCGGAATACGGCACCTTGCCCGCACCTCCCTGGAGGCCGCAGGGAGCTGACCCTTGGTCATTAGTTGTTTACTATAAATAGCATCCAACAAATCAATGAACCGTGGATCCAGTCCCACTGACTGGATCCGGGCCGCGGGCAAAATCCCCGTCCTAATCGACGCAACCGACGGACGGGGCGCATCTTCATCGGCCGTGGCCGAAACCACAGACGGGTCAACTCTGGCTAGCCACGCCAGAGCATCAGACCAGTCTAACTCCGAAGAAGATACCCCCGCAAACACGTCACCCGTTGACATGTTTACGGGTCTGCCAGCCATGGCCTCCCGGCCAGGAGCCACGGCTGACACGCCAGGCACTCCGCTACCACATAGTTCCGCCGCCACCCCATGAAACACTCCGGTCCATGGGGTAGGTCCGCACAGAAAACCGTACGGACCCGTAACCGTCGCGGAACCATAGCCGGCCACGGGCGCCAACGGCACCCCATGTCCGGCTGCCGGACCAGGCGAGATAGGTGAGTACCACGCCTGGCCCGGCACACCGGTTCCCCTGACAGCTGGTGACAAACCAAGCCGCGCGGAACCGGTGCACGGTAACGGATTGGCCTCAGCCGCAGGCGGAGCCGCTGACCTGGCTTGCGCCAAACCAGACAAATGGAGGCCGGTTCCGTCCAGGACGGAATCAACCTCCATATTCTCCACCTGCGGCTTCACGGGCCGCAGCAACCTCTCCTCCTCGGCCTCATCGTCTTCAGACTCCGAAGAGCCGTCACTAGACGAATAAACCGTGGAGCCGTCCTGGCGGACGGCTCCCACACCTGACGGACAGGCCACCGCTACTGGACCACCCGGAGGTGGCCGCAGAGAGACAGAACCCGTCTGGCCGAAGCCAGACGGACCCGCCAACCTTTGGTAGCAGGGACGACACCAGCGTGGGCAGAACGCTATGCAGAAAACCCTGCATAGCCGGACCAAACCACGCCGGCGGTGCCATCTCCGCCACCTCCAGCTGGGGACGTGGAGCACCCCCACCGGCCGAACCGGGCGCTCCACGATTTCCTCTCGGACCGCCTGACCCCGCGTCAGACCCAGTCAAGTCCTTCTGGGCAAGGAACTTAACCATCGTTTCGACGGACCACACTGCACAAACATTACACCTATGATCTATATTACACAGGGCACACCTAAAACAGACATGGTCCTTGAACATTACACGGACAAACTTATGGCAGTCGTCACATGATGGCGGGGCTGGCTTGGCCTATAAAATAAGCACAAACCTACAATAAACAAGCGGAACGAGACACGGATGGAAGGCAGACAATTAATTTTCAAATATTTTGACTCATAAATTAACCGTAACCTCCCGCACCCCACCCCGCCACGTGACAACAACGATCGCATTGATTATGACGACAAGAACGCGGCGGGCACAACACACCCATAATAGATCCTACAGGATGTGTAACGGCTCCAGGAATCATATCGCATAGCATTCAGGGTATATTTACTAATCAATATAAATTATACTCCTAACGAACGCAGCACGATATGTGAAGAAAACAACAAAATGTATAACAACTGCTGTCTCACACGGTAAAACCGCAGACCACGCATCTACTCAAGAATTTTGAAACCACCGATCATTGCAAACCGATCGTGATCGCACGTAAACTTGATCATTCTAAAGTTTCCGGTACCATTTTTTAGTACGCAGCACCCAGAACAAGATGCGCGAATTAATGAAAAAATTTTTCTTCACATAAACATCCGAGCGACCGGGTGTGACGTCACCCGCTCGGATTCTACGGAGAACGACGTCAGCCGATATTCGTGTTAGAAATACCGTAGCAAACACCTATTTTCATATCTGCCGATCGCCTGTTGGGGTTTAAAGAAGGCGATCGTCTGGCATATATCGTTGCTAGCACACGTCCCAGATTCTATGGGGTTAGAAATTGGAACATACGACACAACGAAATTTAGAGACCTAAGTCTTTTAACTATGGATATAAAGAACAATACAACCTGGTTATCTTGGGCGGTATTCTCCATAGTCCTTAGTTATCCTTTCAGAACACACAAACTATCACTGATTAAAGACTTAGATTCTTTTTAAAAAACACTAAAATCCTTAATGCGAAAAGCATGTATTGCACTTGTTGCTATGCAAACAAGAATGAGCTCTATGGTAAACGGGTACTCGGCAGTGGGGAGCCGGGTACCCGGTTCCCAGGAGTCGGTAAAGCTTTCTAAGTCTATAATCCTAGAGCCGCTGTCAAGGCCAGCTGTATATCAGAAGTAACAGAATGGTGAGTATTGATCGAAGGAGAACTGGTGTTCTCCCAGGTAGGGCCCCCCCCCCATCCCTCCAGCGATGCATCCGTGTACACGGACAGCTGGGGTTGGGGTAGGTGCAGCGAAAAAACTCCTACTAGGAGATTCTGACGCTTGTTCCCACCATACAAGATGCGACATTATTGGCTCCAAAACAGGCACCAGTTTTGACAGGGGTTCTATTCTCTGTTTCCACAGAGACATCAGATACAACTGGATAGGTCTTCGCATACGAGCAGTGTACGGGTATATCTGCTACATGGAGACCATCATGCCCAGCATCTGAAGAAACCGCCTCGCCTGAATGTGGTTTCCCAATCGAAACTCTTGCGGATGGCTAACAGAGACACCACTATGGGCTCTGACGGGTAAACAACCCTGCCCTCCTCGAGATCGAATCGCATCCTTATATAAATGAAATGTTGAGTGGTGTGTCAACTCAGATTTCTCCTTGTTGACTATCTAGCCTAGATCTGAAAGCAACTTCAGATTCCGAGCAGTATCCACCTCTAACCTGGCTGATGATCAGCCAATCGTCTATGTAGGTGTGAAGCGCCACGTTCTCTTTTGTGAGAAACGCTGTCACCACAAGTACCACTCTGGTGAAAACCCCTTGGAGCTGTCGACAGGCCGAATGGGAGGTTTAAACTCCCATACTAGAGTCTGAAACGCAACTCTCAGAAACCTGTGACAAATCCCGTTCATAGGAATGTGGGAACATGCATCACTAAGATCGATCGATACACACCACAGTCCCTTCCTCAATCCTGCCATTACCGACCTCGGCGTTTCCATCTGGAACCGAGGCGTATGGATAAACCAATTTAATGGCCTGAGATTGAGTACGGGTCTCCATCCCCCTGTGCTCTTGGGGACTAGGAACATATTGGAATAGAAGCCTGGAGTGTTCTGGTTCGCTGGATTTATTGCTCCCTTCAGAAGCAAACCCGACACTTCGTTTTGAACGGCTTCTAACTTGTCTGGTTCCCGTGGTACGGGTGTCCAGACAGATGCCAAAGACAGATTCTGCGGCGGAAAGTCCCACCACTCCGGCATGACCCCTGGGATAACCATCCCAGGACCAGACTGTCTGACGTCACACCTCGCCAGGCCTCGACGAAACGCATGAGCCTTCCACCCACCATAGACGCCTCGACGTCTAACGGGGTTGTCCGGCTCGCGGTCCGCTCCACCACCCCCCCTTTCTTAACGAGAGAGAGACAGAACCATTTCCGTCTTGGCTCGGCAGGTATGACTGGCACCGCTGTTCCTATCGCACAGATGCGGTCCAGGCGGATATGAAGGGAGCTCTCGTACCCTCAGGTATGATCCGCTCCCTTCTTTCCGCCCTTGGAGGACTTACCCTTACCCTTCCCGCCTCTAGGACGATCAGGAGCAACATTGGGGAGGGTAGGGACCTCCACAACCTTCCCGGCTTTCTTAGCCGGCGGCGGCTGAGAAAATCGAGATGAAGCAGAAGTCGCAGTAGGCTTAGCTTTCGCCTTGCTTTTCTGCTTCTTCGAAGGTTGGACAGCTAACGGTTTCCCTACAGCCCATAGCTCCAGCTGTAGGTTTACCGCCAACCGATTCTGCGCAATGCTGGCAGTGTCCTCTAGGATGGCCCGCGCCTGGCCACCGAAGATGCTAGGACCTGTCAGGGGTGTCCCAAGAAGACGCTCCTTGACTGCCGTAGCCGGACGCATATGGTCAAGAACCATTTGCCTCCAGGCCAGACAGATGGAGGACGGGTTCCATCAGGATGGAATCGACCTCCATGCTCTTCACCCGCGGCCTCACAGGCCGCATCACCCTCTCCTCCTCGGCCTCCTCATCTTCAGACCCCTAAGAGTCGTCACTAGACAAGGAAAACCGTGGAACCGTCCTGGCGGATGGCTCCCATGCCTGATGGCCCGGCCACCGCTACTGGACCACCCGGAGGTGGCCGCGGAGAGACAGAACCCATCAGGCCGGAGCCCGACGGGACTGCCAGGGGGCCGAACGAAACGGCTCCCTCGGTGTCCAGTCCAGAACCCTGTCCAAGGACAGGGTCCGAATCAAACATGGGGAGAGACTGCCCTACAACTTTTGGCAGCAGGGACAACACCAGCATGGGCAGAACACCTTGCCTAGCCGGACCAAACCACGCGTCAGAGCCTGCCAAGTCCTTCCGGCAAGGAACTTAAGCATCATATCGACCGACCACACAGCACAAACGTTACACCTACTGTCAAGACTACACTTAGTACAGTGGAAACAGACATGGTCCTTGCATAGAACCCGTACGATATGTGGCACTCGACACATGATGGCGGGGCTGGCTTGGCCTATAAACCAAACCTACAATAAGCCAGCGGAACTAAACAAAAATGGAAGGCAGACAATTAATTTTCAAATATATTGACCATAAATTAACTGTCACCCTCCCGCACCGCTACAGCAAAGATCGCATTGATTATGACGACAAGAACGAAGCGGGCAATAATACACCCATACACTGATCCTCAAGGATGTATAACGGAACCAGGAATCATATCGCATAGCATTCGGGGTATATTTACTAATAAATATAAATTATACTCCTAACGAAGGCCAAAACGATACGTGAAGAAACAACAAAATGTAAACAAACTGCTGTAGCACACGGTAAAACCGCAGACCACACATCTAAATCAAGAATTTTGAAACCACTGATCATTGCAAACAGATCGTGATAACACGCAAAACTGGAAAATTCCAAAGTTTTTCTGGTACCAATTAAAGTATGCAGCACCCAGAATCAGATGCACGAATTAATGAAACATTTTCTTCACATAAACATCCGAGAAACACAGGTGTGACGACACTCGCTCGGATCTTACGGAGAACGACGTCAGCCGATCATCGTGTTAAAACACCGATAAGCCAACACCTAATTTCATATCTGCCGATCGCCTGTTGGGGATTTAAAGGAAGGCGATCATCTGGCATATTTCGTTGTTAACACACGTCCCAGATTCTTTGGGGTTAGAAATTGGAACATGTGACACATATGAAATTTTAGAGACCTAAGTCTTTTAACTATGGAATAACATGGAAATATACGACCTGATATCCTCGGAAGCATCCATATTAATCCAAAATATCCTTTTGAGAACGCACAAGCTATCACAATTAATCACAGTAAAAAGACTTAGGCTTAAACAATCTTAAGACTTTCCAACTGCAAAAAGCATGTATTCTCTTGTCACTATGCAAACAAGAATGAGCTCTATGGTAGACGGGTACTCGGCAGTTGGGAGCCGAGTACCCGGTTCCAAGGAGTTGGTAAAGCTTTCTAAGTCTATAGTCCTAGAGCCAGTTGTCAGAGCCAGCTGTATATCAGAAGTAACAGAATGGTGAGTATTGATCGAAGGAGAAATGCGCTCTATAGCTAGGGCTGGGCGGTATACCGGTTTCACACCGTCTCACGGTTTTTTATGACGATGGTTTAAAAACCATTACGAAAATTAAAAAACCGAAAAACCGTCCGTAAGATCACCATTGCGCAAAATCTGGTGACTGTCCTAAACTAGTTTGTTCTTGACTTGCAGTTCAATATTATCATCTAGTGTAACAATTTGCTACTAGAGACATAAAATACAGTCATCTATAACTATTAGCCGTGGGAAAACAAGGGTGTTGGTGAAATCCCAACAAATAGGCCGAGGACGACCCTCGGCAAATATGATTTAATCTGCCAGCAATGAATTTTACATGATGTAAGCTCTGCAGGATCAATGTAAGATTGAATAATTTGAAAATCTAAATTTCTTCTTTGCAACAAATAATCCTTTTTCACTTCGAGTTTGTACTATGTTTAATTAGTATTCAATATGTGACATGATACAAAATAAATCAAGAAACGCTCTGCGAAAACAACGACGCTATACAATGAACGCCCAATCCAAACAAATCATTATTTCCCTTAGATTTCGACAAACATAAAATGATCCATCACAGACTAAGCCATACGAGACAAATTGCTTAAACGTCCGAGAAATGAAAACATTAATTCGCTTCTTACGTTGGCGGAGTAGTTACAAGTAAAATACACCGCTTAGCCTCCCAAATACGAACAGGCGCAATGTGAGTGGTTGTTAACAAATTCTTCCGCCGGGATATTCACTACTATTGATTTTATGAATGAAATTTGTAGTATTTTTTATCACGTGACTTTTCTGCTCGATAGGCGTTAGAATCACATTATTTTGTTTTATGGCCCGGTCTTTTTCGTCTTCGTATATCTTCAAGTATGGAGTGTTGATTTAAGTTAGATTCATGAATCATTGCGTTTATGTTGTCAAATTATCATAATCTTTTTATTATATAACATATGAACCTCGAAAAATAGTCAAAAACATTTTTTGTGAGAATTCTTGAGGCACGATTTCCGGGAAGTGACTACTCTTTAGTTACGTGCTGAAGGACATTCACCCGCTTGAATGACGGTTTATTGAGGAGTATTACTAAATACCGAGAACTTGAATACAAACACATGACTTACTAGACTAGATCATACTGTAGGTGGTTATACGAACTCTAACCGTATGTGCGGTACTCTACTAGGAGCCTAAACTCGCTCTCATATCCGGGTTCGTACTTACACGCATTAGATTTTACTCCGCTTTCGAAAATAGTTACCTAATAACAGTGTTGAAAACCAACATTTTAGCAGTTCGAGTGTTATTTTCACGACATCATATGAACCAGACTTTATTTATTTTATTTATTTTAACTGCTATTTTGAGATAGATCTATAGCGTCGAAGTGAGCAGTCGTACGTAGTTACCATTCTAACTTCGTGGCAATTTACGTCAGTTGTCAAATCGCAAAATACATGTACTGTAGCTAATGAAAACGGCATATTTTCATATTTCAAATTATTTTTTATCATTCTAACCCCTTAAACCGGTATTTCGTTAATACCGGTTTAATTAGTGATACCGTCACCGGTTTTCTTTTAGGCCAAACCGCCCAGTCCTATCTATAGCTATATATGTCTATGGGCTATATCTGAAATCAGCCTCCAACCCATGCGCATCTCGCTTCCTTACTAAATTTGACAATCATTTTGCAACTTTTAGCGACTTTTTTATCAAAAATATTTCAAAATTAAGTGAATTGACTGAATTTTACATCCAAATTATGTATCGCAGCAAATAGCTAAGCGAAGTTGTAAATGTGTAGCAACAGGTACTCATTTGCATCGCATTTTGCGATGCGATACCGCTCAAAATATTCCTTGATGATATATATACATATATATGTATGTATGTACACAAGTGTTTAATGTTGATCAGTGGACTTAGTGTGGCATCCGCGCCGTCCCATGCTTTAATTATACTAGGAGATAATCCCAGTCTCAATTGCATTGTAATAGTGTTGACATGGTGTGGTAACCGCGCCAGTCCATATGTATGTTTATGTGTACGTATGTGACTATGTATGTATGTATAGGTGTCAGGGTTGGGTTTTGGACAGTCCAAAACTAACTTTGAACAGACATTGTCCAAAACCTGTCTTAAATGGTTTAAACCAGTCCAAAACTGTCCAAAATTGTCCAAAACTGTCCAAAACTATGTTGGACATATCACCATACTCTTATGCATCATAATCCTATTAAAAAATAACAAGAAATCAGAGATTGCATCAAAAGCACTATATTAAACAAATCCATTTATTATATGAGTTATTATTACATTTTTATCAAATTAAAACTTAAAAGGCTTAATTAGGTTTAATTAGTAGTCCAAATCAGACAGCCCTCTCAACATCCTGTAGCAAAACACTAGCTTTGACGCTTTCTCTACTCCAAGCCTATTACGGATTTTAGTGTGGATATAGCTAAAATTGCTCAAGATTCTCTCAATCGATGCTGGTGCTTCAAGCAGCTGAATAGCCATATCAATAAAATCACCTGGCACACCTAGTGTTTTCAAGGCCTTCCACCATGTCACTGAAGGCACTTGAACTGCAGAATCACAGAAATATGATGCAGGAAATGGGCTGCTTTTAGCCTGGTATGCAATAAATGTTGCTATAAAGCTAGGGTTCTTAGCTATTATCCAATTGTTCACTTCTTCAAACTGTTTTGCTACCAGCATCTCGCCCTGAAACTTTGGATGTAATGTGTATGCGACATGCTCTGGCAGGATTACCTTGCTGAAACGTGCTAACAGAGTTTTCTTGTGTGGTTCTAGCAGAGTGTTGTTTAGTAATTCAAGCCAAACATGGCATGCATCGGCTAGTGTTGATGTGTCACTCTGACATGTGTCAATTGCTATTGAAATTGGCCGAAGTTGTTCGGCTAAGTCTCTTGCATTTCTAAACGGGTTAAAGTCCATTATCTTCTTGACAATAGAATGCAGGAAATGTCAATTTCCCTTTCTCCGAGATCTAACAATACTCACCATTCTGTTACTTCTGATATACAGCTGGCCCTGACAGCGGCTCTAGGATTATAGACTTAGAAAGCTTTACCGACTCCTGGGAACCGGGTACTCGGCTCCCAACTGCCGAGTACCCGTTTACCATAGAGCTCATATTGTTTGCATAGCCACCAAACAAGAGAAAACTATGGCTTGCCTCCGTGGGGCTGGGAGGCTGGGTCCGTAACAGAATGGTGAGTATTGTTAGATCTCGGAGAAAGGGAAATTGACATTTCCTGCATTCTCCTTCGATCAATACTCACCATTCTGTTACTTCTGATATACACCAGATTTGATCAGTAACTTGGTGGGAAGGGGCAAGCCATAAATGCTAATTTTGCCCCTTGGAGAAAGATTTTAGACTTCAAACTTGACTAACGGAGACCTAAAAGGACCGTCCGTCAAGTTCACGGAACCGAATCACATTCGCGTCACACCCACCCACCCCACCCCCCTTTTTCCTCCTAAGAAAAGGGAGAGAACTAACGAACATGTATCTCGCCTGAAAACACCAATATGCCAAGAGGGTTAACTACTCCCTGCATATTCCATGTATTAGCCTGGGAATGAGCATGAATATATAAAATGAATGAACATGATACATATACATAATACAAAAAACTCTCACTTATTGAATTACCTTATGATAACAGGACTTCAGACGTACCGCCTCCAACCATTCACCGGTTCGACCATCAGTGACACAATCTGGTTGACATCCTCTCGCCTGCCCATGCCTGCTTTAGGTTCTTTTCTTACCAAAGTGAAAAAAGGGGAAAAGCAGTGTGGTCACTAACTATCGTTTCAAAACAGCTAAAGCGAGTGGATTGGCTGAGTCTGACACATCCCTCATATAGTAATCCGTAAATGAGGACTCACAGTGCCATTGTGCAACGGCCATGATGTCCTCTAACGGAACACCATTGTAAAGGGCGGTCGAGGCGGCTATTCCTCTGACATCGTGTGCCCTTACGCCCTGCACCTGGTGCCCAGTCGCCATCTCGTGAGTAGTCTGAATGCATTCGACCACCCAACGAGAGATAGTATCCATGGATGCGGCGCCATAAGGCTTTTTATGGCAGATCCACAGATGTCTATCGTTCGACCGTAACGAGTCAGTCCGTTTCTTGTACTTAGTCAAAGCACGGACCGGGCACCAGACACTGGCATCACGATCAAACCTAGTTAACTTCGGTATAATGATCGGTTTGCCGGGATATCTCAAAGATTGGTTCTTTGACATAAACTCTGCTCTTGGCAGAAGACGCAGACCTTCTCCAGAAACAATAAATCGGTTCCTCTCTGCCGAAAGCGCATGGATCTCACTGCGCCTTCTAGCTGAGGAAGCTGCCAATAGAAAGACCGCCTTTAGAGTCAAATGCTTTAGACTAGCCGAACGCAACGGTTCGAAAGGGTGCTTGGCCAGTACATTAAGCACTAAAGATAGACTCCAGGCTGGAATGACTACCGGTTGTCTCGGGCGGAGATTGCTCATTCCCTTCAACATCACATTTAACTGGGCCACCTCTGGACTATCCCTGTTGGCTAGACAAGGGATAACTAATGCCAAAGCTGACTTGTATCCAGCAATTGTGACAGGGGCTAGTCCTGAAAAGAACAGCTCACAGAGAAAGTCTGCTATTTGCTGAATAGTGGATTGAAAGGTATCAATACCCTTTTCTTCCCACCAGTCTGCAAATCTGTTAACCTTGTTGTTATATGACTTGAAGGTTGACCTCCTTCTCGCAGCCGCGATGAAATCATCAGCCTGTCGAGAAAAGCCTTCCGACGTGGAACGTTGTTTGACAACATCCACGCAGTCAACTTGAACATTTCGGGACGCTCGTGTAGGAAGCGTCCCTTGGCCTGGGAGATTATGTTCGGAATCTCGGGCAACTGCACAGGATTTTCCACCAGCAGATCTAGAAGATCCGTGAACCATGCCCTGCTCGGCCAATACGGCGCTATTAGCAGGACGAGACACGGTTCCTTCCTGACCTTCACCAATACCTTCGGTAGAAGAATGGTGGGTGGGTACGCGTAAGCGTGCATCCCTCTCCAGCTTATCGCCAGAGCGTCTGTATCGACAGCATTTGGATCTGGAATCGGCGAGACATATGTCATGAATTGAGCATTTTCCTTTGTGGCGAACAAGTCCACGTTGGGTTTGCCCCAATGCTCGAAGATCCGTCGCAGAACCGGAGGGTTGAGGGACCATTCTGTTGGCAAGATTCTCTGTCTGCGCCTTGGCGATTTATATATGATACTACTGTCGAATTGTCCGACCGTATCAATATCACCTTGCACCTGATCATCGGAAGGAACTCTTCCAACGCCAGTTCCACTGCCATCATTTCCAACAGATTGATATGCAGCTGACTCTCCGGGAGAGTCCATGTGCCCGAGACCTGGTGTTCTCCCAGGCAGGCACCCCACCCTTCCAGCGATGCATCCGTGTAAACGGACAGCTGGGGGTGGGGTAGGTGCAGCGAAACCCCTAATAGGAGATTCTGACGCTGTTTCCACCAGAGAAGATGCGATATTATCGGCTCCAAAACTGGCACCAGTTTTGACAGGGGTTCTGTTCTCTGTTTCCACAGAGACATCAGATACAACGGGATAGGCCTTCGCATTAGAGCAGCGTACGGGATAACCTGCTCCATGGAGACCATCATCTGAAGGAACCGCCTCGCCTGAATGTGGTTTCCCACTCGAAAACTCCTGAGGATGGCTAACAGAGACACCACTCTGGGCTCTGACGGGTAAACCCTGCCCTCCTCGAGGTCGAATCGCATCCCCAAATAAACGAAATGTTGAGTGGGCGTCAACTCGGATTTCTCCTCGTTGACTATCCAGCCTAGATCTGAAAGTAACTTCAGAGTCAGAGCAGTATCCACGTTCAACCTGGCTGCCGAGTCTGCCTTGAGCAGCCAGTCGTCTATGTAGGTGTGTAGCGCCACGTTCTCTTTTCTGAGAAACGCTGTCACCGCAAGGACCACTCTTGTGAAAACCCTCGGAGCTGTTGACAGGCCGAACGGGAGAACTGTAAACTCCCATACTTGATTCTGAAACGCAAATCTCAGAAACCTGTGCCAACTCCGATTCATGGGAATGTGGAAATATGCATCTTTCAGATCGATCGATACACACCACATTCCTTTCCTCAATCCCGCCATTACCGACCTCGGCGTTTCCATCTGGAACCGAGGCGTATGGATAAACCAATTTAATGGCCTGAGATTGAGTATGGGTCTCCATCGCCCTGTGCTCTTGGGGACAAGGAACATGTTTGAATAGAAGCCTGGAGTGTTTCGGTTTGCTGGTTTTATTGCTCCCTTCAGAAGCAAACCCGACACTTCCTTTTGAACGGCTTCTAACTTGTCTGGCTCCCTTGGTACGGGTGTCCAGACAGGTGCCAAAGACAGATTTTGTGGTGGAAAGTCCCACCACTCCGGCATGTAACCCTGGGATAACCATCCCAGGACCAGACTGTCTGACGTCACACCTCGCCAGGCCTCGACGAAACGCATGAGCCTTCCACCCACCATAGACGCCTCGACGTCTAACGGGGTTGTCCGGCTCGCAGTCCGCCCCCCCCCCCTTTCTTAACGAGAGAGAGTGAGAACCATTTCGTTCTAGGCACGACGCGTATAACTGGCACCGCTGTTCCTGTCGCACAGGCGCGGTCCAGGCGGATATGAAGGGAGCTTTCGTACCCTCAGGTACGCTTCGGCCCCTTCTGTCCGCCCTTTGAGGCCTTACCCTTACCCTTCCCCTTCCCACCCCTAGGGCGGTCAGGAGCAACATTGGGGAGGGTAGGCGCCTCTACAACCTTCCTGGGCTTCTTCGCCGGCGGCGGCTCTGAAAACCCAGCTGAAGCAGAAGTCGCAACAGGCCTGGCTTTTGCCTGGCTTTTGCCTTGCCCTTATGCTTCTTCTGCTTCTTTGACGGCTGTCCCGTTAGCGGTTTCCCCACAGGCCCTAGTGCGTGCGCTTGCCGCACTAGCTCTAGCTGTAGGTTTACCGCTAACCGATTCTGCGCGATACTGGCGGTGTCCTCTAAGATGGCCCGCGCTTGGCCACCGAAGATGCTAGGCCCTGTCAGGGGCGTCCCAAGAAGACGCTCCCTGACTGCCGTAGCCGGACGCATATGGTCAATGACCATTTGCCTCCTGGACTTCGTCACTCGCGCTTGAACCCTTGCCAATGCGTCCATTGACAGCACCAAGCCGTCATTAACACATGAAAGCGCCACAGGTGGCACAGGGTGGCCTGCCCCCGCTTCAGCCCACACCGACTGAAGGAGACGATAAGAGTGGTTGACAGCACTCATAGCTGCCCTCACACCCTCATCACATAGGGACAGGACTTCTTCCTGGTGTACTTGGGATTTATCCACTAGTGCCGGACCGGGGCCACCCGACCCGGCACTCTGGACTCCCAATACCCATCGGTCATCCTCCGTGACCGACGGGACTACACCATACCTGTCGTATTCCCCCCGCGGAATACGACATCTTGCCCGCACCTCCCTGGAGGCCGCAGGGAGCTGACCCTTGGTCATTAGTTGTTTGCTATAAATAGCATCCAACAAATCTATGAACCGTGGATCCAGTCCCACTGACTGGATCCGGGCCGCGGGCAAAATCCCCGTCCTAATCGACGCACGGGCGCATCTTCATCGGCCGTGGCCGAAACCACAGACGGGTCAACCCTGGCTAGCCATGCCAGAGCATCCGACCAATCTACCTCCGACGAAGACACCCCCGCAAACACGTCACCCGTTGACGTGCTCACGGGTCTGCCAGCCACGGCCTCCCGGCAAGGAGCCACGGCTGACACGCCAGGCACTCCACTACCACACGGTTCCGCCGCCACCCCATGGAACACTCCGGTCCATGGGGTAGGTCCGCACGGAAAACCGTACAGACCCGTAACAGTCGCGGAACCGTAGCCGGACACGGGCGCCAACAGCACCCCACGTCCGGCTGCCGGACCAGGCGAGATAGGTGAGTACCACGCCTGGCCCGGCACACCCGTTCCCGTGACGGCTGGTGACAAACCAAGCCGCCCGGAACCGGTGCACGGTAACGGATTGGCCTCAGCCGCAGGCGGAGCCGCTGACCTGGCTTGCGCCAAACCAGACAAATGGAGGCCGGTTCCGTCCAGGACGGAATCAACCTCCATATTCTCCACCTGCGGCTTCACGGGCCGCAGCAACCTCTCCTCCTCGGCCTCCTCGTATTCAGACTCCGAAGAGCCGTCACTAGACGAGTCAACCGTGGAGCCGTCCTGGCGGACGGGTCCCACACCTGACGGACCGGCCACCGCTACTGGACCACCCGGAGGTGGCCGCAGAGAGACAGAACCTGTCTGGCCGAAGCCAGACGGGACTGCCAGGGGGCCCCCTCGTGTCAGGGGGCCGTACGAGACGGCCCCCTCGGTAACCAGTCCAGAATCCTGTCCGAGGACAGGATCCGTACCAGGCATGGGGAGAAACTGCCCCCCAACCTTTGGTAGCAGGGACGACACCAGCGTGGGCAGAACGCTATGCAGAAAACCCTGCATAGCCGGACCAAACCACGCCGGCGGTGCCATCTCCGCCACCTCCAGCTGGGGACGTGGAGCACCCCCACCGGCCGAACCACGATTTCATCTCGGACCGCCTGACCCCGCGTCAGACCCAGCCAAGTCCTTCTGGGCAAGGAACTTAACCATCATTTCGACGGACCACACTGCACAAACATTACACCTATGCTCTATATTACACAGGGAACACCTAAAACAAGCATGGTCCTTGAACATTACACGGACAAACTTATGACATTCGTCACATGATGGCGGGGCTGGCTTGGCCTATAAAATAAGCACAAACCTACAATAAACAAGCGGAACGAGACCCGGATGGAAGGCAGACAATTAATTTTCAAATAATTTTGACTCATAAATTAACCGTAACCTCCCCGCACCCCACCCCGCCACGTTACAACAACGATCGCATTGATTATGACGACAAGAACGCGGCGGGCATCAAACACACCCATATTAGATCCTCCAGGATGTGTAACGGCTCCAGGAATCATATCGCATAGCATTCGGGGTATATTTACTAATCAATATAAATTATACTCCTAACGAAAGCAGCACGATATGTGAAGAAAACAACAAAATGTATAACAAACTGCTCTATCACACGGTAAAACCGCAGACCACGCATCTACTCAAGAATTTTGAAACCACCGATCATTGCAAACGATCGTGATCGCACGTAAACTTGATCATTCTAAAGTTTCTGGCACCATTTTTAGTATGCAGCACCCAGAACAAGATGCGCGAATTAATGAAAAAATTTTTCTTCACATAAACATCCGAGCGAACACCTATTTTCATATCTGCTGATCGCCTGTTGGGGTTTAAAGGAGGCGATCGTCTGGCATATATCGTTGTTAGCACACGTCCCAGATTCTATGGGGTCAGAAATTGGAACATGCGACACAACGAAATTTAGAGACCTAAGTCTTTTAACTATGGATAATAAAGAACGATACAACCTGGTTATCTTCAGTGGTATGCTCCATAGTCCTTAGTTAATCCTTTCACGAACACACAAACTATCACAAATTAAAGACTTAGATCTTTTTTCACAAAAAAACCACTAAAATCCTTAATGCAAAAAGCATGTATTGCTCTTGTTGCTATGCAAACAAGAATGAGCTCTATGGTAAACGGGTACTCGGCAGTTGGGAGCCGAGTACCAGGTTCCCAGGAGTCGGTAAAGCTTTCTAAGTCTATAATCCCAGAGCCGCTGTCAGGGCCAGCTGTATATCAGAAGTAACAGAATGGTGAGTATTGATCGAAGGAGAATTATCTATTTCTCCTTCATGGTCTTGTACAATTTTCATGAAATGTGGACGGTTGTGAATGAAGGAGTCAATACACACGAGTTGACTCTTCCATCTAGTGTCACAAGGAAGCTGTGGCTTAACACTACCAATACATTCCGAGAGCCAGGATAGTGGCTTGTGGTGATTCCTGAAATATTTTTGAATCTCAACTACATGCTTAATTAGCGTATCCGGTGTTATGTCTTGCCCTAGTAAGTTTAGCCAGTGTGCAGAACAGCCATAGACAATAAGATCATTGTCGTCAGCCTTCAAACCATCACGCATTTTTTCCATGTTCTTTGCATTATCTGTGACAATGCTCTTAACTGTACAGTTGTATTTTGTCTTAGCATATTGTATTGTCTCTTGACACTTCACCTTACAGTTTTCAGCACTTTTAGTCATAGAACCAGTGTAAAAGCTGTTTAGGAAGAAGCTCTTTCCTTCTACTTGCAAGCAGGATGCTATGATAGGTTCATTGTGAATGTTACTCCACCCATCCTCCACTAATGTTGCTGTCTTGCCATCAAGAATCACCTTCATATCCTCTGTCACCTGATCATGCACAGCATCTAGAAGCTTTCCACCAATCAATTTACGTGAAGGGGGTTTATATCCTGGGCGTAGCATACTAACAACTTTTATGAACTGCGGATGTTCAGCCATTGAAAATGGAAGGTTACAAGCATAAAACAACCTCGCGACTTCTATATCTATTGCTGACGTCATCGCTGAGGTGGTAGTGATACAATGTCGGCTCAGATCGGGTTGAATTGAGAATTGAACTGGACAGGTTGGTGAGGGTGGTGCTGATTGTGATGGCAATTCTTCTCTTAGTCGCTTTGTGCATGGTGCAGCTGATGGTTTGTCCAGCTGAAACAAAGAAAAGGGATATTACATGTGCTATATAAGCCAAATGTAGATATACACCCTACCTGGTCCAAGCCATTTGGGGACAAGATATGATAATCTTTTTAAAAATTTACATTGAAATGACTGGCATTGCAACAAAATCAGTCATTCCTATGTTGAATTTTCAAAAGTAATTAATTTTATGTCATAATACAATACATTTAAAATTTGGAATGGATAGAGTTAAAGATAGACCACCCTTCTGTCAAATAAATGCATGTTTTTATTTATTTTCAAAACTTTGGGACTTGCTGAATATTAGTTTGACTGTTTGCATCAGTCTATCTGAAGGGTGTTAGTGTGCTATGCCAAATTGTTTTCATAATATTACTGTAGTAAAGGTATTCAGGCAAGAGTATTTCTGAAAACCCTGGGTTGCAGAAAGTATAGGGTTAAGCAGATCATTGTGTGTTATTTCTAATCTTAAGCCAGCGCCCTCACAGGCCAATTATCACACCTATACCATTGAATTGTAAAGAGGCTCAGCATGTGATTGTGGTTATCAGAGATTATCAGACCTGGCTCTATTACTAGCATGGCAAAGAGAATAATTAACTCAGGTATCTGAACTAAAGGTGAGACATCCTGTTGATAACCCCTATGCGGTCAAGACAATTACAGTGAATAGTAACCTTACCTACATTGTACATTATGACTTTTAAACACAACTTAGCACAAATTTTTGAAAATTTTTCACTGAAATGACTGGCTTAGTAAAAGCGGCAGTCATTTCACGAGTAAATTTGTTTTCCAGTCAAATTAGTTTCAAAATATTCGGCAGTTTTCCCGCATAGTGTCCTTGAAAATGATAGCTGAGGAATTCATCGGTGAAAGGGTTAAGGCATGTATTAGATATATTGGACTCCTAGCACTCCAATGTCAACAAAAAACATTTTTCAAATAAAATTAAAAGATAAACTGTTTTTTATTTTCAACAAATTTGTCATCGCCTAACAAAATTGTTGAAAAATGAAAACCAGTTTCCTTGGTATAGTCACAATAAAATATAGAATTTTTAATTATTGACATTAGAGGGTAAGGGGTTAAGCATTAATTTTATTTACCTTCAAAATCTTGATGTCTGCTGATATGTGTGTCTGCACTGTCTGTATCAGCCTGTTCAACAGGACTTTCAGTAGACTTCTCATGCTTCTCATAGTGTATTTTCATCCTTGCTACCTTGTTGACAACTGTGTACTCACACTCTCTACACTTAGCCATTTGTTTGCCATTAATCTTAACTTCCAAAAAGTGCTTCCAAATTGGATCCTTAGGCCTACCACCTTTGAAATACATATTAACTATTTCAAATACCATCAACACATAAAAATTCAGACAACAGAAGAATTCAAAGATTAATGTAGCACAAGGATATCCTTTTACTAATTGTCTAATTGATATCTAGCATTAACTGAGGATAGATGAAAACATGAAGAATCTAATTTATATTCTATCAGCTTAATGCCTTAATCCCAAATTTGCATAAGATCTTATGTAAACATAGCTAATGTGTGTACTGAGGGTATCCAGTCAACTCGTCCTAAATACATCCCGTCCTAAGTACAACTCGCCCTACTTCTAACTCGTCCTAGGTCAACTCGTCCCAGATAATGTATATATGAATATACGTAGTTATGTTATATCATTCGGGATAACAGAGCACTGATATTATGTGATTATCAAATAGCATTGTATTAATCACATAATATATGCTCTATAATCCCGAATAATATAATATAACCACATATGTTCGCATACGAACACTAATTGGACGAGTTGACCTAGGACGAGTTAGAAGTAGGGCGAGTTGTACTGAGGACGATCTTTCTATACACGGCATAATCTCAAATTATCAGATGTTTTTAAAAATAAATATTCCAACAGTTCAACAATGTTTTAAAGTTAAAAAGGGAAGAATATTTGACATCGTATTCTTTCATCATCAGGTATTCAATCATGCGCTAAGAAAGCTTATTTGGCTACGTCCGAATTTAGTTATAGGCATATACAAATTTAAATAGCCTAGGATGAATATGAGCGCAAACTAAGTGCACTTATCGTATGATGACTATGAAGATAACAAATGGCGAAAATTTTGAATTAATTTCAGATATTCAAATTTTTAGAAACAAAATTTTGACTGACAAAACAGAGTAGAAGTAAGTATGAAAGACTCTGTGGTCAAATACAGACTGATCTAGTATCTAAAGCCAATACTACGTGGAAATCTAACCGGACATAACACGCTTTCTGATTGGCTCAAAGAGAGACAATTCCGCGCCATTGTTGTAAGTACTGTATTCATTCTGTTGTTATAGCGCCTGCCCATTAGCGACGTGGCTTCCTGTAATTATGTTGCCTGTTATTTTACGTCTTAGCGGGGATTGTCTTAGCGCCAAAATCTTATTTGGAGCTGTCACAATTGATTCATTGGTCAGAAACAGCAACTACTATCACTCAATGATATGGTGGTTCGTTGTAGGAATATTACAGTGTCTTAGTGGACCACGGGGTAAATGGGGCTTGTTTAACAGAGACCCAAACTATATGCATTTTGGAAAGCTGTTGCATGCATGTATAGTTTTCAGGAAATTGATAGCTAGGGCATTCGGGGATCGATCAATCCCAACACGGCAAGGTGTGGGTGGAGCTTAGCTAGTGATGGGCGGAGAATGGCTAAAAATGGAAAGGTCCATTATCATTTTCCCAGAAAACTACACATGTAGTATATTTGGTACCTTATGTGACGTAATGATTGTGGCGTCATCATTTTGTGACGGAATGCCCATTTGCAGGCCAAGTGATTAAGACTAATTTTGAAAATTGACAACTGGAGTGACTGGCCCGATAACCGGGCCAGTCATTCCAGTGGTAAATTTTCAAAATTAGTCTTAATCACTTGGCCTGCAAATGGACATTCAAAAGCAAATATGTTAAATGCGCGTTAGAGACGAAAATTAATGTAATCATAATCATGTGGATGTATGGTGATATACTGGAACCAAGGTTCGCTCATTCATCCAGATGCCATGCCTTTGTAGTGGTTACTTGTAAGGAAAACCTTGCTTACTAGTAGTCGGTGATCTATGAAAGGCGCACGTGCCTGGTGATAACGGTACACAACGGATTAATTATAAGAAATTTTTTCACAATTAAGGGAATCTGAAGTCGTCTAAAAGAATTCTCATTTACAAGCTAAGAGATGACTCACTTTTTGAAAAATTTCCACTGGAATGACTGGCTCGGTGGTAAATTTTCATAAATACTCTTCTTCTCTTAGCCAGGAAATAAACAATGACTAAGCAAATATATAGATTTTCCTGACCATAAACCCGTCACTCACTATGCCGGGTCACAAACTACATCTTAAGAAGGGTTAATATTCGAGCTGTGATTCAATTTATGAAAATTACTACGGTGGTGTGTTAATACAAGTGGTCAATGTTGACAATTTATATAGGCGCTCATTAAATATAGTGGTCTCTTAATATAGGTGGTCAGTGTAGAGGGTACATCACTTTGGCAAGCAGTATTGCCGTATTGGCATAAGCTTTCCTTGGATCGATCAAACTAACATGTATAAGTATAAGTTGTTGAATATTTTGAAACTAATTTTACTGGGCACTCTGCTGCAAGCAATGGCAGCAACAGCGCAGCAGCGCCCAGTCAAATTATTTGGTCGGACTAGTAAAATTTAAAGACTGGCCAAATCGAACATTTATGACGTCATCATGCATGTCAATTAACATATGACGTCAGACGGTAGCTGGATACTCTGAAAACGTGCTATATGTGATCTTCAGATACAAGTGGGCGCTTGGAAAGTGTAGTAAGCTCTTTCAACCTGGGTTATTGCCAACCCTCGCCATCAGTAATAATTGTAACAACAAAAGTCAATGAGTGGTGCATATGCAATAATAACAACAAGAATTTATTTTAAAAAGAAACAAATTTCAATCATTACATTACTTATCAAATAATATTGTTAACTCGTCCCAATCACCAACCCGCCCCTTTAATAAGTCAACTCGTCCCACCTATGAAAGTCAACTCGTCCTAGCATAACAGACCAACTCGTCTGTTTAGAAATTTGGGCGAGTTGACTTCTTTTTTTCGGACGACTTGACTTTCCAACGTGGGACGAGTTGGTGGTTGGGACGACTTGACTGGCATTCGTACTGAGTAGTGCATTCTAAAATAGCTTTAGAGAGCAAGGGTCATCAGTTAATTGTTGAAACAACATCTTAGCAGACTATATTTTCTCTGAGTTTAAGATTCTTCCATAGGCCATGAACATTTTGCAAGAAATAGATTTAGACACAGAGACAGTTCTCAATAATATAAACATCTAGCTGTACATTAGGTAGTCTAATATGTTTACATTATTGATTAAATAGGGTTTCTGTGGGTTTAACACAACTGGTCGAAATATACAGAGTTAAAACATTTAAGACAAACAAAAGTTGAAAAAAATTAACCCATGGATTATAGAAAGAAGCAAATAAGACTCCTAATTTATTGAAATCATATGTGTCCTTTTAGATTATTATTATTATTATTATTATATAGCAATAAAGTTTCCAAAAATACATGTAGATAACCATCCATCAATATGTACATGTACCTGTATGTGTCTAAATGCTATATAGTTGTTTTAAGAAAATTACATTTCAGAAAAATATTTTTTATACCAATATTTTAGGTTTTGGACAATTTAAGGTGTCCAAAACCTATTTTGGGCGGACGGTTTAAACCATGGTTTAAACCACTAGTGTCCAAAACTTGCCAACCCTGATAGGTGTGTGTATGTATGAATATATGTTTATGTAGGGATGCGCGATATATCGATACCATATTTAAAACCGATATCCCGCACTGACGGTTTCATAACCGATTATAAAAAATAAATATCGAAAAACCGAATATGAACATATGTTCGGTTTTTCGTATCAGGATTGTCAAAAATAAAAGATACTAACGAGCATGAAAAGCGTAATGAATAATAATGGCCAGACTTTCCATTAAGCTACGTTCGGGGCAACTAATAATTGAACGTGGCCCGAATTGCGAATATTGTGTAACTCCATGTAACTCGCTGTACGCCGAGAGAAATCAAGCAGCGAATTAATTAAATAAATATCCACTCGTCTTTTCTCTGATAGTCTCAGATAAATTTGCAATATAAAACACAATACTAACGCGGGAATTTGTCATTGAAATTTGTATCGGGGAAAACATTTCTAAACAACGGCATCCATTTTATTTACGTCACCGGCTAATTAACATAATGCAAAGTCGTCCCAAAACTAAATCGCCCGAATGCATCAAAATCTTGCCAATAAATATAATGCTGAATACATTTTGCTGATTAGGATATAATTTTAAGCAAAATTATTACTCAAACCGTTTTTAAAACGTTATCTTCTATACACAACATCATATTAACTTATGAAATTGGCGTTCGCAATATTACAGTTAATATTTTCTTCAAGGCATGATTTCGTCCTCGGGCCGAATTGGAAATGAAAGAAGAAAGGGAGATAATTACATCATAATTAATTACAATCACGTGATTAGGCTATGTCTTTTCGCAACCTGTTTTACTGATTTATGATTAATTTTGACAAAATAAACGATGTTTATTTAACTGTGCTTAATATTTAGGCGGTCTAATTAATAATTTCACTCCCGCGATGATGGCTATTATAAGGTATATTAAGCTTTAACGATGTTATGAGGACTAGATACCCGATCGCTCTGATTAACTTGACAATCATAATACAGATTCTCCATTACTAGAAGAACAAAATGCTTTTTTAATTTTTGTAATCGGCCCAGCCAAAGCTGAGATAAGCATATAGCAACCACATTGACAACCAAATGTTTTTAGCTATCGCGCTAGAGTTGTGACGTCACACCGGGATGACACCAATCCTATTAGTCTAGATTATTATCTCGGGAGCAACGCTAGGCTCTCTACTGCTGCGCGTATTAGGCACCTATGCACCTATTCTTTGACAATTCATTGTTCACACAGGGACACTACATTGTTCGAGATGCACAAAGGTTCAATAATATCGAAGTTGATGATATTTTTGTTGATTAAAATTTAAAGGACAGGCCTCATGGTCACGGTGCCTGACATCACAATTCTAACGTATAGGCCTGTTAAAGGTGACAGTAACATCAGAGTTCGTGTACGTGAATTAGGCTATATTTAATCAAACCCACGCACACACTTCTTGGAATACAATTCTACAAATGCATATATATGTTATCTTTCTGGATTGACTGCAGAGATTTTGCATAGATGATAGGCATGCATGTACATGACTTTTTAAATGATAGTTGAGTAGGCCTACACCGCTCAGTGCACGTACGATCGCAATTTACCATTGTGTAGGCTTATGAATAAACCTATGATTGCACTATAGCAGTTACTCCAGTTATGTGTTTAAAGTTAACTAAAATGTCGGGTAAATATAAATCTAATCAAAACTAATCTATTTGCGTATAGTCTACATTGACATATTATTGACAGTACACGGTTTGTTTACAATTTAGGCAGCGGTCAAGGTGCGTAGTGAGGCTTTCACTGCCGTCCGCACGCTTATAGTACACAACTTAAATAACATATACTGTTGAATGTTTTGATTTTTTTGAGCTGCACTGTAAGTAAAGATGATACGCTAGCGACCTCTGAACATCTGTCAGTTCACCTACCTATTTAAAATTTGTTTATCCGCTAGTTTTGCTTTTTCATAACATTGAAATATGAGTCTATGCTACTTCCATACATGGAAGAAGTTGGTTTGAAAACGATATAGCGCATATGGTTGTCACAGGCATGACGCCCCCCCCCCCCCCACACCAACGTACGTGTTGACCCGTACATGCCTCTACATTATTATTATTATACAAACACATTGCCAAAAGCTTATAGGTAAACAATTACATTCTAATCAGTAATCACGGGAAATTTCACATAGGACACACTGACACACTTATTGTAGATTCGTAATCTTCAGAAAATGTTGTAACTGCATGCACTCTGTAGCCTATACATTTAGATATGAATAATAGTACAATTACAGCCATCGTCAACCTCTCCCACCAAACTCGATCATCATGCTCATATCCATCCATCCCAGACAGTACATAGTACACCCAGTCCTTTCAAGAATGGTAATGGATCCGCAATTAGGCCTACTAGACTACAGAGTATTTGTCACATGCATTGAAATATTGCCGATTTTCAGTACTGCCCATTGTTTACCGTAGTTATAGGCCTATTATTATCCGAATATAGCTATCCATGAAACCATTAAAAATTAGTAAATATCATAATAGATTTTAAAAAATCATGATTTTTTTATTTCTTGAAGACTTAGGAGCTTCAACCTGACATAATTTATGTTATGGTAGGTGAAGTCTATCCTGTTAAACGCACGTTTTAAAATATGTTACCTTTGTACTACAGACAGAACAATATTGACCCAGCTCACAGCGTCATTCCCGGTGTGACATCACAGCGAGTGGTGATGTGATTCAGATTGAGGCGTCATTTAATCTCGTTATTTGGGCTGCCTAGCATATGTATGCACAGGCCTTTGAATTTTCGTCCATCCATCCCTCTACCACATATCCCTCCTACTATATATAATATACACATGGTATGAAACCTTTATCTGTGGGCACCATTGTCAGAAAGCTGATTGGTTGGTTTGTAGTCAGAAACGTGATATCAGCGGATTTTGACAACAAACCAACCAATCAGCTTCCTGACAATGGTGCCCACAGATGAGGGTTTCACACCTTGTGTATATTTATATATATATAGTAGGGGGAATATGTGGTAGAGGGATGGATGGACGAAAATTCAAAGGCCTGTGATGTATGTGTATCACTGTATCATGTATGATGAACATATATATATAATCATATAATTACCGATGATCATGATACCACTCCTCTCTTTAAGCAATTGCAGTCATTTATAACTTAATACTGACGGGACATAAAAAGCCAACCGGCTTATGTCCTGAGACAATGATGATGATGATGATGATGTTTCAGATTGAGGTTACATAGGTTCTATGACACCAGATTTCGTAACCTCAATCTGAAACTTCTTCATCATCATCATCATCATCATTGTCTCAGGACATGACTTTTTATTGTCCAAGCAGTATTAAGTTATATATATATATATATATATATATATATATATATATATATATATATATATATCCTGCTTCATACACCGTAGAAAGCAATTATACAAGTGATCACGAAATTATTATTGGCTCAATAATGATTCTAAACACGCCAACTTACGTTCCCGCTGTAGTTTCGTAATTTCTCTATTTATTGTCTTGTCTTGAGTAGATCCCGTCTCTCGGAACTAATTTCCTTTCGACATACGTTCTTGCGGAGTAGTTTACACATTTGTGGTGCTAATATTATGCAGAATATGAGAGGGTGTTAGTCCCATGTCTAACAGATAAAACTGGTGGATCGGGTAGCGGAGGGGCTCCACATACCACTAGCATTAAATTTTAATCCGCGATACATGAGCTGGTCAATCAACTTCAACTATGATGGTGTCTCCCTGGTTATTAGGGTAATGCTAAACCGGTTAGCCGCACCGACACCAAAATTAGTAGTTTTTGCTTTTGCTATGTACAGTTCTGTTAGTAGACTTAGCATAAAAGTTCATTTGTACATCTCTATTCACACTACTCTGCAATGACTATTTTCGTCTTTTGTGGAGGTAGTTAAGTTCGCGGGCTCTGTAGTGATGGGCTCTGTAACAGAGCCAGCGAGACATTACTTCTATCGTTTCCGAAATTGATGTACTGATGTTGTAGGTACTTTCTTCTGGGGTTGTTAGTGGATTTAGGATCTGAGAACCGAGGGTCAGTGTTAGAAGCTGCTGTTCACTAAGTGTTGATTGGAGAAGGCTTTCCATATATCTCTTATAGCAGACTGCGCTTGGGTAGACATTTTTGCACCGAAATAGAAAGTGAGCAAAGTCCTCTGGTTCAACTTGACATATAGGACAGCTATCTGATTCTCGCCCACCAGTGAATCTGTTTCTTGTGCTCTGTAGAGTGTAGCATCCAGTGAGAATCTTTGCTTTAATCGTAGCTCTTTGTACATCTCTTACATCTGATGAATTAGTCCAAATATGGTGTGAAATACCAATCTGACACTTCGCTATACATAGGTGCTGCAGAGTGCTCTTACTATGGGCTTCGTCGTGGAGTGAATTGGTCCAGAACGAGTTGGCATTACTACGAACTTTGGCACTCCATGTTAATTTCTCTACAGGATTCTCTGGAAGGCGGAGTGGACCACCCAAATTGTACTTCTTGAATAAGGCAGCAACCATTGAAAACCAGCTCCTTTCTTTTGGTTGAGTCATGATGAGCTGACGATATACTAGTGTTGCAATAGTAGAGTCTCGTTGACGCGCTATTGCTCCAAATAGAGTTAACCGCCTAGCATCAATTTCTGCTTCTATGGGTCTAGCTCCTAGTAGAAAATATTTGGTTGCTTTCGCACAGGTTTTCGGGAGATGCTGTATATATCTGAGAGTGCTCCTGTGGAATAGTTCTAGGGCATCCATCTCCTTCTGCTTTATCCATATTGATTCGAGCACATGTATATAGCAAGGTATGATATAAGTAGTGTACAGTTTGTAGGCTACTGTTGGTGGAAGACTATTAAGTCTGTGTAAACCGATTCCCATGAGCATATATAGCATACGTCGCCCTTTACTAATTCTATCACTGATGAATGATGACAGCTGAGATGAAAGATTGATATTTCTGGTCAGACCTAAGTGTGTGAACTCTTCGCAGACAGTAACAACTGGGTTTCCATTAAGATGCCAGTAGTGACTGCTGCTCCAAGTATCTGATGGGATGCTGGTGTTGAAGACAGAAATAGTCGTTTTAGTAGGATGAAGCTTATATCTTTCGTAATTAGCATATGACTGGACTATAGACAGACTGAGTTGAAGATCATTGGTCGTGTCAGACATAAGCACCAGGTCGTCAGCACAGGTCACTCTGTCAATGCATATTGCACCAATCTTTAGGCCTGAGTTTTGCTGGCCAAGATCTAATAGCAGGTCATTGATGTAGACTTTATAGTCATAGGCACTGGTCACGCCTCCCTGTCTAACACACTGATAGATCGCAAAGGGACTACTTATAAGATCCTCATATTTAATCTTTGCAGTTAGGTTCTTGTATGATAGCATTTTCAGTTGTAGCCAATGCCCACAAAGGCCGTAGTTGTGATATTTTCTAATTAACGAGTCATGGTTTACGACATCGAATGCTTTTTGTGCATCAACACTTGCCACATAGAGTGCTGAATGTCGATTCTTGTGGTGGAGGATTGCTTCGGTGATGATAACTGCTGCCATAGCTGGTGATGCATTTGCAGTGAACCCATACCGCAGATCATCTTGTAGACTGTCTATAAGGCTCTTGGAATGTGCAAGCATCATGTGATCTATAATTTTTGAGATAATATGGGAGACTGTGATTCCACGATAATTGTCTAGATATTGAGCTGGTTTGCCTTTCTTATGTATTGCTGAGAGATGACCAGATTTTAGTGACTCAGAAATGTGAGCGTGGTTCACAATTGCTGTGCAGATCTGGGCTAGAAATGGTGCTACTGCATTGACAGCATTCTTCAGATGCTCAGAAGTGATACCAAATTCATCTGCTGCTTTTCCATTCTTTAATTTTGAGATGTACTGTTTTACTTCACTAGTTGTAATTGGAATTATAGATTGCTGGTTTGATGCTGATGTCTGGATGGCTTTGACATCCTTCATAACGAGAGTGTTGTATTCTTCTTCAAAGTAGGCATTTTGCTCAGGTTGTGCTGGAGTGGAGAAATGAGCGTAAATGGCCCTCATGATATCCTCTTGGGTCGTGGCATGCACATCGTCGATCACAAGCTCAGCAATCCTGCCAACTTTTTTCTTTCGTTGAGCTGGTACTAGACGATATAAGAGACGAGAATCTGTGGTAGATGCTGTTGATATCTGACTATATAGCTTCTCTCTGGTATTCGCTGCTGCCTTATTCTGTGTGCGACGTACATTTTTCTTGGCTTCTTTATGGGAGATACTTGTGGCATGATAACTGCCTGGTCTTCCAACTTTCTTCCAGAGGTAATGTGCTTTCCTAGATATCTTGATTGCTTCCACTGCATTTTTGTTCATAGTCTTCTGATTTCTGGACAGTAATGTGGTTTTTTTAGGAACATTTGATTCAGCTGCTGTTTTCATTGTATCGATAAGGTGCTGGACTGCACCATCAATGGCATCAGTGCTACTAGGAGACTGGGAATTATCCAGTTTTTCCGTTACCTCGTCTGAGTATGCATTGTTGTTATCTAGCCAGCAGGTTCTGGAAATTATGGTTGGTTTAGTAGCAGTACATTGTTTGGTGATGTCTACACCTTGTATAATAGCATTGACCTCAACATGGGTAGAGCAATTAGTTGGAGAATCATCAGGATTCCCTATAGTAAGGTCTGTCAGGTAATTTGAGTATGTTGTAAAGATGTAGTCAATTTGTGAGCTGTATCGGCCACATCCTGAGCAAAAGGTATCTTGTCCACCTGGATCTCCACCTTGGCTAAGATTGTGTTCACTGACAAAGTTTCTGAACCTGCAGCTAAAAGCATATGTCCTATGGCCGAGCAATGAGGCATTGAAATCTCCACCCAAGATGATAATATGACTGTTATGGTAGGTAGTATGTAGTTTGTGGAGCTCATCGAGGGTTTTGCAGTACTCATGAACTGTATGAGAGCCTCTACAAGGGCAATACACAGATACAACACACAGAGGAGGATTGCTGTTTACTGTAATAAGGCATACTCTGTCACTGCCCTCCTCTATGGAATCAACTAAATGATCTAACTCTTTTTTCCAGAAAATGGCTGTACCACTATGACCACGTGAGCGATATTTAGGAGGAACTGGTTCTTTTTTATCACATGACTTTGCAATGATTCAATGCTGAATCTTTTGAGACTGGGTAGACTGGAAGCTCATGCTTTAACTAATGCAGGAGTGGCTTTCAGGCTGGCGAGTCCCAACATACCCAGACATTGCATAGATAAGGGAAATAAAGAAACGGGCCAGAGGGGTCGAAAGTGTCAAACCTAATCCTTTTTCTAACCTAGCAGCCAGATCTCATATATACTCAGTACCTGCAGTGGGTGATTTCTGCCAGTATGAGTCGGTCCCACCTTACCTATTCCAATTCTGTGTCAATGTTCTTTACTATTTCAAGCATTTTATCAAACTATATTTACCATAAGAAACTCGACTCAAATACTGGCTGCCTTGTTACTGTTGTTACCAATTCTGCGTCAATGCTTTTTTACTATTTCAAGCATTTTATCAATCTATATTTACCATAAGAAACTCGGCTCAAATATTAGCTGGCTTGTTACTGTTGTTATTAATACTCTTATTATTATCAAGTTATTATGTGATGTGACTGTGTGGGTTTGTCGGCTCACCTGCATGTATGATCTGTAAGTCAATCAACACATTTTTTTTGTCCGGGCCATATGTCACCTTCCTTATGGACATATTTTGTATAAACGAAGTCTCATGATTTCGCTTCTTCCCTAACCCTAGCCAAGATGGCAGGGTTATCAATTTCCAAAATAAAGCAGAGGATCTGGTGCTTCATTCCCTAGGCAGGTTTGGTGGAAGATGCTGCAGTCATAAACAGCACCATCGTCCACCAAATGTGCTGTATATTGTGCGCCAGTTTCTCTGCTCTAGATATAATAGAAGATGGAATATTGCGATCAGTGTGGTAGGTGTAAATTTAGGAGAGCTATGCCACCAAGAAAGGCATGAAATGAACCGAAATAGATGATCCCTACCAGATCTCAATCAGCTTGAACATTCATCTGATATTCCTTTTTCTCAGTGAACATATCGGTTGTCGATAGTCTAGCTCGAACAAAATACTTGTCTACAGTCATATCGACCAACAACATTCTCACTCTAATAATGCTATGTTATTGTTGAGCACCCCCTTCCCCTCCTCCCACCCCCACCCCCACTCCCAATGTACCATATTAAAATCCCTGTATCTACAATAAACATCCTAGATGGAAGACAATTACAAAATATTATGAAGATCGTTTATATGTAGAACACTCTAGTACACAATGGTACACATATATATGTTGTTCCATCCTGTGCTTACGCCTATACAGGCGTTATTATTATATTACAGATGTTTATATCAGCTGTCACCTTACATATTGTAATGTCTTGTTTCATGCGTAGGGGGGCCATCGTTTCATAGGCTCTGCCTTTGATGGACTGCCCGAATGTGATGTATATATCCTATATATTAAGCATGAAATAAATAATTTTGATTCTTGAATCTTGAATCTTGAATCAGAACACAATACCGTCTTGTACTTGAGCAAATTAATGAAGATGTAAAATGGGGAAAATACACACCATAGAGGATAGACTTCACAGGCAAAATAATAAAACTTTTTGTTGATAATTATTGAAATACTCGACGAATGTTCCACTGATCCAACCGGAGACGAAAATCACAAATGTTCCAATTGGAGACTCAATGATTCCTGGACTTTTATGTTGATTCAGGAGAAATACTTTAGTAGTTTCAGCAAATAATAAGGTTGGACACAGGCGCACCCTATCCAGTCTGCTAGTAGATTGCAGTCATACTCATTGCTGTTCTGTTCAGACACACAGTGTAACAGAAATCTCTGGACATCTTTTGAAGTTTCAGCAGGGATATTGATGTGATCTCATGGACTTGGATCTAGAGTGACCTGTGTATGCCTCCTATCACAGGAGAACCGGATCCTGATTAGTTATGGTGACACGTACGCAGGACATTTTTCACCGCATATTAGTCAAGTAACTAAGTTAGGTATGTTGTCCTTCTCTGGTCAATTCTGTAGGTTTAGTAGTATGACTTGTTGAGACTTCTGACCTGCTAAGATGGCCTTGTGATAGTTTGTTCCAATAGTAATGGGAATAAAGCTGAATCTAAAGGTTTGGTTCTCGCATAAATTAATTAATTGATTGAAGTGGCTGGTGTGCATGTTTCTGGATTTGTGAATTGGCTTCTGTAGATTGCTTAATGGTAGCTTTGCTTGTTGACCTTTGCAAAACAGAATAATGGTGGACTTGCTTCCTTCTGTCTTTCAATGGTGGAAATTTTATGTCTTCCATTATATTTGTCATACCGCAAAGCTGAACAAAGGCAAAGCCTCTGATGAATATGGGATCATGGCAGAACATATGATAAACTCTGGTGACTCACTACTGTCTGCACTAATATATGTCTACAACATTATCCTAGAGACCAAAAATATTCCTATGTCGTTCAAGTCAGGTATTATCAAGAGCGGTAAAGACTCGGCATCCTTTAGCAGCTACTGGGAGATTACAGTCTCTTCACTATACCTGGAAATATCATTGATCATATAATACTCAAACAAACACAAGAATATCTACCAGCCAAACAGCCAGCTCTTCAGTTTGTATCTACGAAACGCCTCTCCCCGTGCATGTAGTAGTAGAAGCATCCTACACCTGCAATCAGTCCTTCTTCACATTTGCCCACTGTCTCTTGTCCTCAGCCGAAATACTTAGCTCTCTTAGATCAATATTTCACTTGTGTGTACAGAGTCCTCCTTTCATGAGGTCACCCCGTAGCATGCTTAGAAGATTTCCTCTCCTTGCTTTGTATTTGTTGGCTCCGAGTAAGGCGAATTCCAAGGCTCTCTGTGGTGGTGTATCTTCTGGCATCCTTAGCACATAGCAAAACATGGACCATTTTTGCTGGGTGACTTTTACAGACAGCGGCAATGTATTGCACATCTTGTATAGTGTATCATTGGAAATTATACGGCCTGGCCATCGGTTTCCAGTGATGGTGTGTATGTGTTTGTGGTGGCAGGCATCGAGTTTGTCTAGATCAGCTTTTGGAGCTGCCCAGCTGTTACAGTTATACAGCATCAAGGATACGCAGGTTGCATTGTATAAACGTAGTCTTTTAACAAGGGAAATCTTTGATCTATGAATCCATAGCTTCCAGAAGGATGGGAAAGCTATGTTCCTCAGGACGCAGTTTGCAGCAATGTCAGCAGTATTGCAAAGCAGTGAGCCCAGGATTTTACTTTTCTGCCATGGTTCACCACCACGAAGTGGATCATTATTTTCTTTAGGTCCATGCTTTGTAGATAGGTATATGTGGGTGAACTAAGTTTTGGATTCATTCATAGAGATTCTCAATTTTTAGTTTGCTTGCAGCTATTGGGAGAGGTTCGTCAAGGGGTTTCTTTTCTTCGTTTATGAAGTCCACATCGTCGGCATATTCCATCTCTAGCGGCATGAGGGGGGGGGGGGGTTGTGGAACTTTCCCACACATATTTCAATGCGGCAGCAAGGTAGCAAGTAAAAAGCACGGGAGATAGAACATCTCCCTGTGGGGGGCCGATTGATGTCTCAAACTCTACAGACTTCACTGACTTGACACGTACTCTCAGCTTGGTGTCTGCAGGCAGTAGTCTCACTAGTTTTAGCACATCTTCATTGCAACTGGCCTGTGCTCGACATCCTCGGATGACGCAATCTTCCCAGGAGCTTACCATAGGTATGTGGAATGTACGTGGTCTGAGTTCAACATCAACGAGTCTAACTTTAGGTGCAGACTGTCAACACTATAACATCGATATTGCATGCATTCAAGAGACTAAAGTAGCTAAACACTCAGAGCAGCAACTACAGACAGGCTACAAGCTAGTGCTCATGGAACAAAAACAGGCCACATATCGGGCTTAAGCTTCGTAATCGGATCTTGGATCATGTCATTAGTTTTAGATACATCAGTGATTACATTGCATTCATCGACCTGGCTATACCTACGCGAAAACATACCACCACTAAGTGTCAAATTATTAACGCATACGGACCAACTTTGGAAAAAGCCAAAGAGAGTCCAGCAATATCAGATTCCATCTATGCAGAACTGAGCTCCGCCTTTACAATCCCAGCTAGATGGCAACTGTTCATGTGTGGAGACTTAAACTCCAAGATGGGTAAACTCGGAATTGCAGGCAAATGTTCAGGACTTGGCTTATGCATGGGATCCTATGGAGAGGGCACACGAAACAGCAATGGAGATGCACTGGTGGTATTTCTTAGTTCCAATGGCCTATTTGTCACAAATACGGCTTTCAAACACCCATGCCGTCACCGGACAACATGTACTGGACACATTATTGATCGCAAACCCCCAAAAGGTTCTAAGGCTACAACAGCTGTCTTCAACCAAATAGACCTCATACTATGCAAGACAGAACCAAACCCCTTACTCCGGAACGCTCATTCGTATGGAGGCACAGACTTCAATTTTGACCATAAGCTAGTGATTATACGTCTTCAGATGAACGATCTCTACTTAATATATAAACACCATACCAGGCAAGAGGGTAGAGTCACCTACAACCTACCTAAGCTCATCAGCGACGCTGACACTTAAATGTCATACAAAATAGCCCTCGGGGAGCAGATAGCTAACATCAATGTCAGCTCCGATCCAAACGAAGCCCTAACCAAAATACTGTAATCTATGGAATCATCCGCTACCAGCACCATAGGTGTTCTGAAAAACAACCAAACTAGCTATACTGAAGACCTTCTAGTAGTAAAACTGTCAGCGGAGCAGAAAGCATTATGGCTGCGCATCGATCAAGGTGGCCAGAGTGAAGACCACACCAAACTATGGCGGGAGCGCATTATTATTCCGCACCACATTAGTGAATGCCTAAAAGATCTTGCTATTCAACAGACAGACTCCCTAGCAGATGAAATCACCGCCACAGATGAGTGTCACAAAATGTTTCGGGAAGCCCGAGCCCTGAGAGTTACTGACTACACACCACCACTCACTGTACACAATGTTGAAGGACACTTTATCGGGACAGACCAGGGAAAAGCTGACGCGATCTGTGAATGGTTGAAGGAACAGTTTACTGACAACGATGGTGAGCCCTTGCACCCATTCGCAGGAGACCCAAGGCCATTACTAACACCAATTAAAACAGCAGAAGTTGAGAAGGCACTTAAAGCCCTGAAAAATGGACGTGCATCTGGACCTGATAGCATGAGCAATGAACTATTCAAACATGCAAGTGACATTATCTCAAAACCGATCATGCACCTAATCAATTCAGCTTTTATGCACCACCTTCCCATTGACACTGTGGGCCAAGGCACCCTTATCGCACTACCCAAGCCCAAGAAGCCACCTGGGCCCCAACCAATCTGTGGCCCATTGTGCTCCTCAACAGCATTCAGAAACTCGTATCCAGTGTTACTCTATGCCGCATCCGAGACAAGATCGATTACTTCACCGAATCATGTCACAGTGACTTCAAACTTGGACGCAGCTGCACAGACATTGTATGGGCGCAACACTACTTGAATATGTTAATATAAACCAATTATACCCCTATCACACACACAAAGAAAATATTGCTGTTGCGAGAGGAAAGTGCCTCGTGCCAGCCTGCGTCACAGGAAAATGCCTTCAATGCCGAAGCGGAGGAAAAGAGCTGGCGAAAAGGGCCACTCTTTTGTTCAACAGAAAATGCTAAGTGCTGAAAATCCTAGTGAAGCCATAATTAATGTGATGCACACTGGTTTACGTGAAGACGGGACGAGCGATTTCTGAAGAATTCCCAGGTCACCGTCTTATGTAATTCCAAAGTTACTGTATTGGTAGTTCCACTTTGTTTATGCGGGCCTTCTGCTACAATCTAACCTACAATTTAGCTGTTAGAAACGAATACAAGCTTTGGCCGCAAGTGGCAGGGATTCCTATGTAACTTTAGATACAGTTATCCAATGGGCGCAGATGCTCAGCTTCCCGTAGGTCGCCTTGTCTAGCATCTACCTCCAAGGATAGCATGCATACATGTTATGACACAAGGCCCCCGAATCAGATACAAATTTGGTTACCTTGCTCCGCAACCACATATAACATCACCAGAACAATGGCTAAAGTTCACATAAGCAAGTTTAAATACTGACATGTCGCTATGGTGGGGATAGAGCGAGGCAGATATTCACCGCGAGTGTCCTTCCCGTGAGGGAATGGCGAATTCCAAGATCTCACCCAGACACTACAACGAGTTGGATGGAGATCTGCATCTCATCCGTCACCGTGTCTTATGGATCTAACATTTGACCTGCCATTAGGGTTAAGTTCCAGAATGCCCAGAATTGCACTGCGTGGCAGTATATAACCTAACTAACTCACATATTTAGCTATTGTTTTCGCAGTGCTTCCTACATTGGTGGGGTTATCTAACTAACAAGTATCCGAAGATACAGGCGAGATGTATGTAAATCAACACTTTAACTATCATCGCTCGGAAACCTCTGATAGTTTCCCATGGTCGGATCCGGTCAACGTGTCGATAGGGAATGCAGACAATTAATAAGCTTTGCGGCTGGTGGATCGTGAAAAGAGACAATAACTCAATATATATATATATACTTCCGGTTGTTGTGGTTGTGTAAAATTGGCCAGTTACCTATAGGACCTCATATACAAAAAAGGTGTACATCTCTAACAGAGAAAGTGTCCCTAACCACTTTCAACCTATCCTATTGGGCTAAATAGCCAGGTTTAGTTGGTAATATGTCAGGCTCTTGATCAGTGACCTCAGTGTAAAATTGATGCTGGTGGGAATATAGTGATGCGGATATGTGTTGCTGTATAGTATTCCCTAGTGTACTGCGGTCCAGAGTTCTTATAAATAAATAAAACATATTAACTGGATGGCTATCTGCCATATACACAACTGACAATTGCACATGATAAATACGGTTAGAATAAATCTATGATTAGAATAAGTATCACAGGTCATTGGACCTAACGGTGCAGTTAGTTGAAAGCACCTATAGTAAACAAGGATAATACCCACAGTAAAACAGAAACTATAAGATTGTGGTCTTAAGAGCGGTACGGTACCTATTAGTCATCAGTACCATATACGGAAATAATTATCAAATGTTCAACAGTATAGCTACTTGAGTACCTATTGGTCATCGGTACGGAACAAGTTCATGAGTTACTGAAATTCAGGTGCTAAGATATAACTAGCGCAAGATAGCATGTTCTTTAATGCTGGAAAGATTTCCGCAGGAAGACATCCGCAGGCAGGTATCTGCAGGCAGGTCTCCGCAAGCTGGCTTCTCCAGGCCGGTTGGATACGGCACACTCTCAGGACAGTGAGACAGAACAGTTCAGGAGATGCCCACTAGATAGTCTCGTAGCTGCTACATAATTTCAACAGTAGTTGTAAAGTTTTCTGCCCGGCGACGGAGCTATGAAAGTTTGAAGTTGCCCATTAACAGAGAGGGCTAATATATTACTATGCATGTACAATAACTGGCACATGGTGCGGGATATGTCGCATAGCTCTTGCAGTGCACCTAGCAAAGTCTCACCAAAATGTGGTCAAAACGTTAATTAAGTTGAAGTTCACTTTTCAGCATGGTCGGCTAGATCCGGCGAGCCATCCATCAAAAATCAACATCAGCTCTACATTCCATAGAATTACATTTGGGCCCGCACAGCCCTTTCATGGAAAGACTCCCTTAGAAAAGTCTGGATGCAGGAGTTCTTACTTTAAGTTAATTTATTACCCCCGAATGGCCATCCGGGGGTATCAAAAAATGTGGAAGCAAAGGACTCCTTACCATCGCGGATCAACTGAAATCCGAATGGCACCGGATGATGCACCGTAGGTTAGCAGTTACACACGTCGATCCTGATGGTCCAGCAGTCCTGCACTGGCCGGCTTCCATGCCGGTGATGATCCTGATTCTCGATTTTTCACCCCTTTTATACTACTCGTGACGTCAGATGTAGGTGCTTCAACCAATCAGCAGCCGAGCAGTAGCCAATCAGCGTGAAGCTACACATGGTATCGTGGCTATCACGTGCACAGCACATTTTTGATCTATTTATGCATACACGCGATTACGACGTCAAGAGAAATATTTTGAAAATAATTTAACGAGAGTTTCGTGGATAACTCAGCCATTTCTTGGCAGATTTTAAAATAGTAAAAAGTTATGTAATCCTCGTTTTATTCCGGTCCTGATCGGTCCTAAGAATAACAAGGATGATATAGTTTAAGATATTTACTAGTCCCAACTCGGTACACTATAGGCATGCTCTCGCTTCCAATTCCGAGACGTGTTGTCAGGGAAGCTCTGACGCGCGCGCATGCGCGCCAAGCGTTTTAATGGACTTAGCCGTTTTCAACGAAAACCTCTCTTATAGGACCTATATACGCATACTATCCTACTCAGGGTGGGGGGGGGGCGTGCTTGGAGCAAATCCGGAATGGCCGTTCTGTACCCAGCTCGGCTGGTATGGTCGGTACCCATCCGGTCGATCTGTGCCACACCACCCACTCCTAGTTTGACAACCATGACAACCGATCAACACATCAAACAGAAACATGATTATTAGATATAAGTAATTAGATATTAGTGTTTGGAGTACATGCAAAGCATTAAAAAAAGACATATTGACATTGATATTTAAATGCCATAATTTGTCATAGACTAAAATAATAAGTGAAGTAAATAGACGAGCACATACAATGTAAGCAGATAGACAGGAAAATAATGAGCAAAACAGGATGAAAAAACAAAATAACCCAAAATAAGAAGCCTTTCATTAGAACAGCAGACATCACAGCACATTGCAACAATGCTGAAATATTTTCTACCTCCATTTATTTGTTTGGCTTGGTTCAGATTGTCTGTCCTATATCTAAGCAGTGTGGAGCATGATGTAAGCATATGCATGTGAATCCCGGACAAAATTCCACCGGACAAAATCCCACCGGAAAAAATCCCACTAGACATAATCCCACCGGACAAAATCCCACCAGACATAATCCCACCCAAACACATTATCTCACTGGACAAAATCTCACCTGGACAAAATCCCACCAGACATAATCCCACCCAGACATAATCCCAATGGACAAAATCCCACCAGGATATGATCCCGCCAGACATAATCTCACTCGGACAAAATCTCACACGTACATAATACCAATTTTTAAAATCACTGTGATTGAATTATACGATAGTAGTAGCAGCAGCAGCAGCAGCAGCAGCAGCAGCAGTAGTAGTAGCAGTAGTAGTAGTAGTAGTAGTAGTAGTAGTAGTAGTAGTAGTAGTAGTAGTAGTAGTAGTAGTAGCGGCAGAACAGCTTTGCGAATTGTTTGCTGAAAAAGTTGCTTAAATAGTTGTGTTAAATAGAGCAATGTTCTATTTTCCCCTCACAGCACAGTTTTGTGTTGGTACTAACAAGGTTGTACCATGTTCACACAATGCAGCCAGCCTCATCATTTCCACATCCTTATCTATCTATCTATCTATCTATCTATCACTATCTTAGATGACCACCTTTAACGAAGCGTATGAAATGCTGATTAAATTGATAATAACTTCGACTGGAAAATGTTAGACAGCAACAGTTTTCAGTTACCTAACCAACAAGGGCACAACAAAGATAATGGATATAGCAAGATGGGAAATACTCGCGCGCTATACGCCGCTGTTGAAAGACAGCGCCATCATATGAATACGACGTGACTTTGATGTTATAACAGGGGCATTAACTCATTACAGTTTTCTCGTAAATTACTGATGATTTCAGTCAATGTTATTCAAACAAGAATTTACAAACTCTGATTAAATAATAATAGGTAAAATAATGGAGGAATCAACAGAAACTAGCCGTCTTTAAGCTGGAATAGTCTGTCAAGTTGTACGAATTGTACATCTTTACCATTTAATAAACATGATGTTGAATATTTTAAAACTAATTGGACTGGGCGCACATCAAACAGTCCAATTAGTTTCAAAATATTCAACAGCTTTTAGTTTTCTGGAAATTGGGATTCAGAGAGTGCAACGATCGCATGGTCCTAAAACACGTCAACGGTAAATTGTGATTGGAACCGAGCTAGAGATGGTCGGGGTATAGCTAAAACAGGATTTCTCCATTCTGCTTCCATGTATATGTATTCATGCAAATCATCCTGTCTTGCCATGGCACTATTCCTTCAACTGAGTTGAAGAACTGAAAGAAGTTATCATGTATGACGAAGGCTTCTCGACCAGCGCAATTTCCTCCTTAATGGATGCATGGTACCCTCTGCTTAATGATGGATGCATGGAACCCTCTGCTTAATGGATGTACGGTACCCTCTGCTTAATGGATGCATGGTACGCTCTGCTTCTCTTGCCTCATCAAGCCACATCTGATTATCCATTGGTTGCAGGAGTAAGTTGTGCAAAAGGAAAGCTGCCATCACCACGGCATCAGCTTTGTCAGCAGCAGATTACTCTTCCAAGATATTCCCCATCTCCTCCAAACCGGATGCGTGCGTCACACTAGCATGTGATTACGTCCGCCAGGCGCACGTATATGACCAAACTAGACACGTGTTTTTATGCGCGTGCATTCAATTGCGAGCGGACCTATTCTTCTTTATGAACAGAGCTGCTGACCTTGCACGTGTATTAATAAACGGCGTATGTTCTTAGAAATGTCAAAGTAGATTACAATATTTATTTTGTGACGTATAACCTCAATTTAGTGTATCAATGCGTGTAATGGCTCGAGTATATAATTACACAAATTTCATTGGCTTCAGGTGCAAGTCATTTCTTATTATATAATGTCTGCTTTGAAGCTCTGTTTTCCTATTGACCTTTCTAATTGGAGCAATTGAAATGAAAACCCATCATAAATGTCACTAAATAGGCCTACTCTCAAAGAATGGATGGTTTGCAAACATATCTTATGCCCTGGGACAATATCAAGCCACCTTATGCCTGTATCATGTTGGTTTGAAAATTATACTGCATCGTTTTAAAGCTCTACTAGCATACAACTATCTTATAAAATGCACACTTCAATTATTAAGATCAAATGTTCACGACTTTTAAATTAATTTTAATAGGCGAAAGGGTTAGCAAATGAATATGATATTTGATTTGGCTGAACACATCTAATCAGAAAAGAAAAAGGTTGTTCTTGCGTCTCTTCCCCGATTCAGCAGAGTTGGGTAGAATTCCCTTTGTCACAGTAGCAGATGCAACATTCTCGCTTAAATGCTATTTAATGCATCCATACCGAGAATGAAATCGGCCTGTGGAAAGACGCACATAGAATTATCGACATTGCAGGCCAAGGATGGCTGTTGAAAAAGGCTTTTTGAATTCTTTCCTCAAGATGGAGAATATTTAGGAAGTGACAAAGTTGATGTCGTGGTGAAGGCAGCTTGCCTTTTGCACAACTTACTCCTGTAACCAAGTGATAACCAGCTGTGGTTTGATGAGGAAAGAGAAGCAGAGGGTATCATGTATCAATTAAAACACATTGGAGGAAATTGCGCTGGTAGAGTAGCCTTCGTCATACATGACAACTTCTGACAGTTCTTCAACTCAGTTGAAGGAATAGTGCAGTGGCAAGACAGGATGGTTTGAAGGAATACATATACATGGAAGCAGAATGGAGGAATCCAGCTTTAGCTATACTATACCCCGACCACCTCAAGCTCAGCTTCACTCACGCTTTGCCTATGTTGGGATCAATCGATCCATGCACTCTCTGAATCTCTATTTCTAGAAACCAGCATAGCGCCCAGTCATATTAGTTTCAAAATATTCAACCGCATGTTTATTAAATAGTAAAGACTACAATTCGTACAAATTGGCAGACTATTCCATCTTAAAGACTGCTTATTCCTGTCAATTATGAGTGTGGGTTGTGAGAGTGGATTGTGACGTCCACCTATACGTGACGTAGTTGATTATGATCTCATCTGATTGACCTTATAAACTGGATTCTTTCATTATTGTACCTATTATTATCTAATCAGAGTTTGTAAATTCATACTCGAACAACCTGTCGCTTAGAAAAATTTGACTGAAATTATCACTAATTTACGCGAAAACTGTAGATCAGGAATCTGCATCTGCATAAATATGACAAAACGTGTACTAATTTAATAGAACAGTCTTTCTTATTTTAAAGTCAGATCCTCCAACCACAGACAGACATGCAGTCTGTCAGCCAGCCAGCCAGCCAGCCAGCCAGCCAGCCAGCCAGCCAGCCAGACAGACAGACAGACAGACAGATGGACGGACAGACAGAGCAACAGACATACAGACAGACAGGCATTGAAAACACACAGAGTGCGGTCCACCAGTCAAATTGCACGTGGTTGATGTATTTAATACAGTCAAATGATTGGTGAGATGCAATTTGTCGAGCGCGTAGGGCGTAAAAATTAGAATTGATTTCTAATTTACATCGGCGCATCAGCGATTTAAGGTAAGAGTCCATACGCGCGTACGCGTTCGCGTTTGCGTAAGTCATTCGCGTTTCCCCAGGCGTTCTGATCGTGAGGTGTGAGTCCATATAAGCATTTGTAAGTGAAGTTTATTCCATCATTTTGTTTGCGGTATTAAAGGAGAACAATGGCACAAAACTTTTCTAAGCATGACAAATCTCTTGTTGATGAAGAGAAGTTAATCATCATTTTGTCATTGTACAAATTACAAGAAGAAGAAAGCCTTGCGAAAACGTACACATAGGTGGTGGATCCACAACTTATAGATAAAGGACTGCAATTGGATGACAAGTGTTTTCGATTAAATATAGAACAGTTTTTATTTTTTTAACCAAGTATTGGTAATTGTAGAAAAACACATCTCTAAACATTGTCTTAGCAGGGAAGTGATTGGCCCAAGACAAAGGCTCGCTATATATGTTTAAAGTTAGTGCAATACCATATGAGAAACTTAATGAAGGGTACGGGTAATTTCCGGATTTATATATGTCTTGGAAACTGTCGATCCAATTTGATTAAAATTTTAACACAATGGTGGATGTTCTCAGATGCATGAATTTGAATTTCCAAACTTTAATAGTGATTAGGGAAAGGATCCCTATTAAAGCGGTATAGACAACATGTTAAAAAATTTCTCAAAGCAGAATTGGCATTGGTCCGCAATCCCCGAGTGTTTCTGTCCGTAGCTCGAACAAAAAAAAAATAAAAAAAATAACGAAGCCTTGTATATTTCATATGCATCTTTATTTAATTTCAAGTTTATTCAAATTCTACCCAGAGTACTTCCAACAACACATCCGATGCAGATGGTGCAGTTAATGTTGCGTTGCTGTACGTGTGTTGAAATTGATGTTGGGCACAATATATTTTGGGTGTTTGCTCATTTGCTTAAGGCAATGGTGTGCTAGGGATTGGTGTTAAATGCTCGTTTCCTACATTAAAAATGAGTTGTGAAATTTGCGACTGAAAATAGTTCACAACTTTCAAATAATAGATGGCCATGCATTGGCTGATGTTTCATTTTCATATTGATGAGAGCTTTGTTATTATGTTGATTGATTAGTTCTGTTAACGCTTTCTCCATTCCTCCCTCTCCCTCCGCACTGTCACGTAGCGACCTCTTGGGTAAAATTTTCACCTTCATATTTATAGTCACCTTTTCCCGTTGTGGATACTCAAAGGATGTGTCATGGCTCTGAAAATATACAATGTTATAAATGGACACATTTGAGGTCAGAATTTGAAATATCTAATTCACGGGGTCAATACCTATATGCCAGAAATCGTGTTTTGGCATACAAGAAGGTATGGTCACCTTATGATTATGCCAGAGCTCAAGAGAAGTAAGTCGCATTCCTGTTAAGTTGAAGCTATTAACAGGCACATACACCTTGCAGTCACAAAGCGCAAGTTTGGACTACAGATCCGCTATACATTCTATTCAAGAAAGAGCCAGAAATTGTGGAGCACTTCCTCATCCTCAGACCGGAATTGGAAGAAGTTAGAGCTCAATTCTCAATTAGATCACCCGCACCATGTACGAAGACTTGTATCTAAACCTATTCAATCGGCCAAGCACAGAAATCACACGTATCCTGATGGATTGTACATCGTACTTGAAGGACGATTATGCCAAACATAATAAGCTGTATCCGATAGAATTTCATATTAGAAGACTGCTCTTTATATTTCACTCAACTAGATATAGATTAACCACACTATAAGTTCACCTTACTACAAATACTATGCACTAATAAGTATGCACTAATAATCATATATACATCTTTTGCTAGGCTATTTAGTGTGTATTAACCACACCTGTCATGAGCTTTAAATTTTCGTATATAAATTATGGTTGTAATAATTATACTGGAGACGCTAAAATAATCACAATGACAGCACTAATAGCAACTTAATCAATAACCGATGCTAAAATAATTACAATGCTATCACTAATAACAACTTAATAATGATATTGATAATGATTAAAACATGAGATTTTAATGACTGTCCCACTTTGGCTAGACTAATAATATTACGCATGATGTGGTTCTCCTTTGAAGGAGGTGAAGATATAATACAAGATACAAGATCACCAAATTTGGACATAAGTGTGTATTGTGAATCACTACTTAGGTAGGTGTGACCAAATATATGCCACCCACCTTGAGTGCTGTCTAACTTAGCCATCCACCTGGAGTTTGTTTGTTCGTCCGTCCATCGGCGTACCCGCCAACCAACCTGCCCATCTACCAATCCACCCACCGATACATCCATCCACCCATGCAGTGAGTCATTTCGATCACTTGTCATTAGTTATGATGTCGGACCAACAACTATAGAAAGGATTGTACACGAAGTATGCACTGTAATGTGGCCTCAACTGTCATCCCGGTACATGCCACTACATGGACAGTGATGACTGGAAAGTAGTTGCAGCAAATTTGTCAGATAAATGGGGTTTTCGTCACTGTCTCTGTGCGATAGACGGGAAGCATCTAGTTATGAACGCTCCATGGAACTCTGGATCTCTCTATTATAATTATAAAGGGGAATTTTTATTGTGTTACTGGGCTTATTGACGTTGGTTCATTTGGCCAGAGTGCGAGTATACCACACAAAGATGACAGTGCATCCAGAAAATATTAACATATAGTTAAAGCCACGTGTGTGCTACACAATATGCTCCAAATGGAAACAACACCAGACCAAGTTATTGCGTCAGTATTGCAGGATGTACATGGTGGTGTGCAACTGGATGGGCTTGCGGATATTAACAGAGTAGGAAACAGGACATGAGACGATGCAATGAGAATTCGAAATCTATTTAAAGAGTACTTTTCTCGTGTTACACCTTAGTCATGGCAGGATGATCGGTGACGTCATATTCACGGATTAGACCCACGCGAGTTCCTCGCGTTCGGGGTTTTGATCGCTAATGAGCGCAATTGAAAAAGTTGCTCGTGCAAACGCCTTGCTGATCGCGGACGCTTCAGCGCCTATGGAATCACACACATTAAAATGCATATAATTGATTTTAGTCGCGGATGCGTATGCGAACGTGTACGCGAACGCGTATGCGGACGCGGATGTGCCTATGGACTCTTACCTTTACGCTTCCAGATTCTCGCGCACTCGTGCAGTTTAGCAGTTATCATAGACTATAATGGAAGCATAAAATAATTTCTTAATGCGCGCGACACTCGCTCGCGTGATGCTCGCATCCGGTTTGGGGGAGGTGTAACTGCCAGAAGCATTGTTAGCGACGTGTAGCGCTTCAGAGTCAGATTTTAAACTTTACTGGTCAAGTTTTAGTAATTTCCAGTGACGGATCCAAGAAGGGGGGGGGGGGCACTTGGGGGCACATGCTCCTCCCCCCTCCCCCCTCCCCCCTCCGGCTGTGTTGTCAATTGTTTTTTACTTACTTGCTGGTGGCGGAGTGAGCCCATTTTCAAGAGCTACCCCATTGAAATTGTGTGTGACCCCAACCCCGCCCCACCCTGGCAAATGACTTCCTGGATCCGGCCATGTTTTCAGCAGCAGCAAACGCAGTACCACTAGCAGCAGCGAGCAGCAGCAGCAGCGGCAGAGATAGTAGTAGTAGTAGTAGTAGTAGTAGTAGTAGTAGTAGTAGTAGTAGTAGTAGTAGTAGTAGTAGTAGTAGTAGTAGTAGTAGTAGTTTTATTATTATTATTATTATTATTATTATTATTATTATTATTATTATTATTATTATTATTATTATTATTTACGATTTTTTTGATTGTATAGGGAGGATCGGCATAAAATGGTCCCTATGTACGTGTATAGGTGAGTGAGTGATGTGGGCGGTGTGCGTGCGTGGGCCGGCACTCTCCTGTGCCTGTGTGTGCCCGTGTGTGTGTGTGTGTGTGCGCACGTTTACGCGAGTAACAGCGAGACTCCAATTTGTAGGAGCACAGAAGGAACAAGTCCTGGTTGAATACTTGCCATGGTAAAATCAAAATTGATCAGGGGTTTTAACCAATAGTTGGATCAAGCAGGTCGGTATTCACGGTGCGCTGCTCCACCCCACCCCCGCACCCCCCCCCCCCCACCCAACTGCGCATTTGTAAGCATTATATTTTAAGGCCATCTCCCGCATTTCAGGATATAAATATCGACATACTGTTGCCTGGAAATTTACCCCCTTTTGCGCAGTTTCTGCTGAAAAATAGTTGACTAAATTGAGAAAATCTGTATGTCAGCAGGCTACGACCATATAATGTGCAGTCGATGGCGCGCTATCGCAAATAGCCATGCTTTCATTAACCTTTTAGCCTGACAGCTGTACACCTCCCATAAGGGCGGAGTCCAATATAACAGTGATTTCACGAACTGGAATCGTGTATGGGTAACTCAAATATAACAAATTTGGTTGAATTCCACCACACGTCCTCAAATTTCAAGGGTATTTTAAGACAAACACCCCCCGCCCAATTCCGTCACTTTTCATTTCACTATTATGAACCTCGTTCATAATAGTGATATGAAAAGTGACCTCGTTCCAGATTCTTTATATATATATATATATATATATATATATATACAGCTGTGCAAAAGTTAAGCACCACCCTATTTTTACGCACATGCGAGGGTATATTCATGTGCTATGAAGAAAGCAATAGCATAAACATTTATGTACCCATCCATCTTAGTGCAAGAGGTAATAATGCAACTAGAGGAATGCTGATTATGATGGTGGGGAAACACTGTATGTTTTTGTTTGAACTTGAAAACGAGGCCTGAATATGGTTACGTTGACACAACTGACAACTATTGCCCTACAGTTGACACACGTGGCTAGATTGTCATTAATGGTGTCTGAAAACGAAGTTTAACATCTGTGCACGAGTTTGAGACTGTCATTATTAATACCGGGTATATCCACCTTGTGCCTGGATGACGGCCTGGACACGACGTCTCATGCTGGTCACCAACCGACTGATACGCCATTGTGGTATTCGTTGCCATTCAAGATGGAGTGCGTCTGTTAATTCCTGTAGGTTCTGCACAGGAGGATCCCTCCTTCTCACCATGTTTCCCAGAATGTCCCAGATATGCTCAATAGGGTTCATGTCAGGGCTCCTTGCTGGCCATGGTAGGGTTTCGATGGCATTCTGGCGGAGGTATTCATGCATAGCTCTAGCACGATGTGGTCGGGCGTTGTCATCCATGAATATAGGGTGGGTTCCAGGTGCATGATTTACAAAATGAGGGACCACAACTCTATCCAGTATGGAATCTTGATATCTTTGTCCATTTAGTGTTCCAGGTACAGTCAACAGATCCAGCTTACAATCAAATGAGATGCACCCCCATATCATAACGGAACCTCCACCAAATGGAACTTCTTCCATGATGTTACGTTGGTCGTACGCCGTGCGTCTGGACCTCCATACACGAGTTCGACCATCTGTGGCATGAAGCAGGAACCGACTTTCATCAGACCAGTGTACCCGTCCCCAGGATCTCATGTTCCAGTGTCTTCTTTCGTTGCACCACCTCAGACGCTCCTCTTTGTGGTGTGCAGTGAGGAGAGGACGTCTGACAGGTCTCCTAGCTTTCATGCCAGCAGCATACAGTCTCCTTTTGACGGTAGACATTGACACTCTATTGCGCGTTTCCCATTGCTGGCTGAGCACTCTGCTGTTGGTGAATGGAGATCTCCTAACAAGGCGTACTAGGGCTCGATCATCACGGGCAGTAGTCTTCTTCGGGCTTCCAGATCTAGGCCTGTCCTTCACCTCGTTAGTTTGCCCATGTTTTGCAATCAAACGACTGATTACAGTATGGTTAATGTTCAGCTGTCTGCCAATCTCTCTGCATGACATACCAGTGGTATGCATGCCTATGATTTGCCATTTCACACGATCACTTAACCTTCGTCTTGCCATAGCGGTTCACAATCAAGAGCTAATTCTCTCTGTACAAATAAACCACGGTCATGAACACAAAATTCCTAATCTTGTCGCCTAAATCTGTATGTATTGTTCTACACCTCAAACTGGACTTTTACATAACTGAACACGTGTGCTGTTTCCCGCCACGCACGGACATCAAGCGGCGTGAAGTCATGCATGCATGTGCATTTCGTACTTGGAATTATGTCAGCTAACGCGGGGACAAAAAGTATGGCAGCCTAGTTGTACCATCATGTTTCTACGTTCTATTGTTTTTGCTGGTGCTTAACTTTTGCACAGGTGTATATATTATCTTTGGGCACAATCCATTTGGTTACGGCAAATTTCTAGGCTTAATAATAATAAAAATAATTTTAAAGGTACACATTCACAGCAGAATGCTTGAAGATTAAATTGTCGAAATTGTACACTTTTGGAAGCTTACGCTGTGACGAATTCGTCACAGAGAAATTAATAAAAAAATTTTGGGTTGCGAAATTGAAGTAGAAACACGAGCCCCTCATTCCACTTCGCAATTAAAAAGCATTATATAATAATTTGTACAGGATAAAATCATATTGAAGATTTTGGATCTCCGGGTGGTTTCTTAATGATGATATTCTTACTACGTCGATGGCAAGATTATGATGTTGAAAGGTTGCTGCGACAACCCCTTACCAACGAAGCAGTAGAAGGATGACCGTCGGCTCGCCTCGTCGCTGGATGAACCGCGACGATATTTATAAGTGACGATCGGGCCTATCTGACTTGATGAAGATTCCTTGCTTCGGTGGAGTGTTTCTCTCCACTCTAGAGTCCCTACCTTGATGAACAAAAACCAAACTCGTGTCTTGCTTTTGCAAGATGATAGTTTTAATGATGAAGCTAATCTAACTGTACAACTTTGAATAAAAGACTTTGATAAATTATAACTTCAATATTTCTAGTACTGAAACAGTGTCTAAACTAACGTAGCATCGGCGATGTCTACGGAACCCTGGTGTTGGATTGATTGATTCTACAAACGGCAAAGTACCTTATTTATTCTCTTCAGCAACTCTGAAGTTCTATACATATTGCGATATATAGTTATATACATATCGTAATATTTACTCTTTGTTCTAATGATTCTTCTAGGTAGGTTATACGCACAGCTTGACTGGTCTGGATAATCAGTCCGCCAATCAACGTCTGCTTATTCCCTCCTAGAAGCTTCTATCTATTAACTGTTGGTCGTCCTGACCAATCCATGATCACTTACATTTCGATTCTTACTTTGAAACGTGTTCTTTCTAATTCTCTGCCACAGAGTTTGATCGACGCTCATTGATCATGACGTCATTCTCACCAATCAAACTCTGGGCTTCTCTTCTATGGAGCTACTGCTGCACATAGTCAATGCGGTGTTGGCTGGTTCTGATTTGATGCGATCTGTCAGCTAAACAACACCATTATGGAATGTGTTGTTGTAGCATGCCATTGTATGATGGACATATAGTTGATATACAAATTTCGATTGTGTTATTAATTCCTACAGGACGCTACGATGTCTATGTCCTGTCCATTGCCTATCGTGAATATGCCTGTAGGATACGAGCGTTAATAGGCACATGAGCTGTATGATCTCATTGCCAGCTGGTATTGTTCTATTCTCGTATGAGAATCCGAATGCCTATCGTCATCAACTATAGTCAGTTTGTCACGTATGATTCCATTGATTCTTATTCATTGATTATTTCCTAAACTACTGATCAAAATGACTGCTGAATAGTATAAAAGTGTGTGCCGACTGAACAGCAACAACTTTTATCCCAACTATTTCCAGATACACATCAACTCAGAACCGGAGGTCCTATTCTATTCAATTCTATCCTTTAACTTTGATGATGACTACATTCCTCCAACAATCCTCATCAGTTTCGCCGAAACTGAAACTGTATATCATCAGTTGATGTCAATCAGTGCTTATAATACTTAACTAAATAATAATGCCTATAGTAACTCGGTCCATTAGCTCACCTGGTGTTTTCAAATATGAATTTCATTTAGGACTTACTCGTAAATATAAGATATCAAGCGGGGTCATGACTTCCCACAAGACAATCCCATATCCACACTATGTTAAGATTTTTTTCGCTTCGTTACATCGAGGTACACACATTAACCCTCTAAAATGTTACAATTTAAACAATTTCATTTTCACGCATGCTGGTGTGAATGAGCACATTTAATAATAATTAATTAATTAACACACCCCCACCCCTCCCCTCCCGACTGTCCCTACTTGTCGTATCTCTACTGTATGGATTTAATTCGGATTTAACCTATAACTTTACTTTGGAAATAAATATGCAATCTAATTTAACAGGTAGCCATTTAATCGGTCATAAAACAACAACGTTCACATCGTTGCCAGATAGTCATCAGATTAATAACATCGACAGATACTACAATCCCTCCACCCTTTGGTTAGAAAGGTATCCACAATAAACTTTTGATTATGACGTCAGAAAACAAAACTAGTGGGAATTATTAAAACAATCAAGAAATATCTACCTAATGTTTATAGATAATACGATCACTGATATCAGTTCCATGAATATAGAACTTAGTTATTGTGTATGATTACTTACATAATACCATTTTAAGAGTTGTCAGTATTATGATTGTTATGAAACCCTTCACATGCTTATTGTGTTAAAATTAAAGTTTGCAATAATATATATGCTACTGATAGCATAAAACAGTTATGGTTATTATTTTATGGTGATATCTCAAAATCTTTGTATCGGGATGGTACCTTTTTCAAACGGACTGGTCTTGGAGAATAATCAGAGGTGGAACAATATGGTGAAACATCAGTGTTTTGCGACGTATGACTATGAGGAAGAAGAAGAAGAAGAAGAAGAAGAAGAAGAAGAAGAAGAATGGACTTGAATGGACGTGTTTCTTTGTCGTATTTAAAAAAAAGAGTTTCTAGGTGATTTTAAATTGGACTAAAAGTGCTATAAATTATATGAAGACAGCTATAAGCACAGCTACTTTATTACGAGAACCAGAATTCGAGTTTACAAACGGAATTTTAATGGATTGATATAGATTACAAATACGAAAATTTAGCGGCCCTCGAGTCATCAAATTGTGCCATTTTGAATTGTTGGAAATCCTACATCTAGGTATCAAGACATTTCCAGGGCATACCATTCGGAATTTAATCATAATTACTCCGATTCAGTAAACCTTCAACGTACTTTTACATGTCATCGTTCAGAACATCAGAAAGATTTGTCTCCCAAACAGCCGAATAAAACAGCTGATATTTATCAATCTTATTAAAGCTGCACTACAAAAATAAACAGTATAAAAGCTGATTCTCTAATCTAATCACTTTCCAAAAACATGCGACGACACTACTCAGAATTTAGCCATAACCGATCAGTAAACACTTGCACTCATATAATCTTGCCATTTCTGCAACAGATAAGCTTTGAGACCAATGACGGCTGCCCTCAGTCACAAGCTTTACAGACCTGTAAGCCTCTAGTCAGCACAGGAGGTAGGATCTAACTTTACTTAAATATCATAGCGTCTCTGACATGGAAGGAGATTGTGCATAATAAACTTTTTCAGTCTTTGCAATATTCTCAGAAACATCAGTCCATTTATATCATCTCTCGTCCACATCACCATTATTACTTCTTCTACACCATGGAAGGTGAATTCTTAGTAGGCCTAACTATGTGCATTGAGCTTTTAGATCTTGAACTATAGTTTGATATAATGAACACTTTGCATGCCTATCGATTCTTATCGAACAGTTTATTATAGTTATCATTGTCCAATGATCTCTTTTAATCTCGAACAATGGTTTAACCAAGTTATTATTTATTCATTGCCCATTGAACTGTTTTAATACTACTAATTCTTACGGAACTATTTTAGTCATGAAGCTGGACAGTTTTATCAATCTTCATTGAACAATTTTTAATAAAGTTATCATTGCCCATCGAGCAGTTTTTATCATTTTAAATTTACCAATCATCAAGTGATCTCATATCAGCTATATACAGCGACTTTTGCTTATCATCGTACAGGATCTTAGCTATTCACTACAATTCTATCATACAGATTAAAGAACTCTGACAACCTGTTGGCTGCTTATTGCCATTCTATTTATTCCTACATAAAGTGATTATTAACTAGCCTTTTACTCATCAAACCATTTGAAGAATCGCCTACCAACCACCAATTATTTTTATAAGGCTATTCAGCCAGCAATTTAAAAACATGTTAATGCAGAACTCGCACACATTCTCGTGGTAAAACTACTGAACTATTCTACCCAAGTTACTAAGTAACATATTGGATTTGTGTATATCTACATGTTACCTGTATTGCTATTAGTACTCATTGGGACTTTGCTCCTTATCCTCACATAGCAGTCTTCATTGCAATCTGGATATGGACACGTCCTTGGCTAAAACGAGTAAAGATGTGCAGACATCCAGTATCATGAACTCTGTTCCACAGTATAATCCTACTAGCATCCCTGGCACCGTGTTGAATTCTACTGAGGTAGCATCGATCATCACTAGCCATGAGACAAGACAGAGTTCAAGGATTAAGTCAGCGAATCCCAAATTTTGTACAGGTCAGACAAAACCGTCACAATCAATGAGACAATACACGATGAGTAAACCAAAAGCCCTGGAGAAGAAGCTATGTCACACTAGTCACAATCCATTATCAGCCAGCTGGAGAGATTCCAACAATTGTTACATAACACTCTCAGCTGCTTGTTTTGAACTAGTCAAATTAAGCATTTTGAAATCTATCGAGATAAAGGAAGACAAATTCTATATGCTTGAGCGTAATGACAGAAAGGATAAGGATGGTGCTTTAGTGGAAATCCTACTGAATATAGGGAAGAGTAAATCATGAGTCACATGCAGTGTATCGATATACAACACATCATCTGGAACTCTAATTAATGGGAAACTTGCCCCAGCATTCATAGAATCCTTCTTCCCGTCCTTCTCGACCTGGATAATCAACCAAGACCTTGGAGTTATAGATAAGCAACTACAGAGAGACCTACAAATAGCACCCTTATCACATGCGACATATAGTAAGAACACCAGCAAATTAAGCTTAACTACCATCAATGAATCGGTCAGTCAGTCAAACAGATTCTGATAATGATATTTGCCCAGTCTGTAAAGACACAGCAAATCTTGATACAATACAGTGTGACACACGTCTAGACTGGATCCACTACAAATGTGCTGGTCTGGACAAAGGGAGGGCCAACAAAATCCCACAAAGCAACTGCATACTATGCATGGATAACCTCCTATACTCAGATAGTCAACCATTATATGGCATCGCCTCAGCGGAGTCAACAACTATTCATAGTGCAGCGATACAAGCACAGACTATTACTCCAGTGATAGATCAAGGGGATACTGTCTTTACTTCCCGCTCTGCAAACACCATGGCAACTCTAATGCCTAATTCAATCTTTTCCACAATGCAATCAAAAGACTGGAAGATAGCTCCTCCAACCACTGCAGTCATGATGTCTGGTCCACCAGCTCTGTTAACAGACATAGTAACTACCTCAAGTCCAGACCCACAAAGTGATGTAGAACCATCTGTATCACCAGCCCTCATGCCCAATACAATTGTGGCGATGACCTCTGAAGCCTCGGAAACTACTCTAAGTTCAAGTGCTCAAAGCAATATCGAACAGCTTTCAATACCATTAGCCGTATCGTCCGATGCAGTCATGGTCACTACATCTGAAAACTGCAAACCGACACAAGGCCATCCAAAAATTGCAGCGAAGGTGACTACGAGTCGCCAAAGCCGCAATTCAAATACTGAGACACTTAGTAACCAGCTAATACAACATAAATCCTTTATTGCCTTACTCGAACAAAAAATCCGAGACCAGGAAAGAACAATTACTGTACTCAATACCTGTAACCCCTCAGTTGGTTCAGTTGCTAGCTCTACCTTCAATCCACCATCGGTCATAGAACAATCTAATCTAGCTAATCGACTTAATATCATAGAGAGGCAGCTAAACCTGCGATTAGATCACCAGAAACTGTCACAATTAGCCTCTATAAATACAACTCTGCTAGCCCAAAGCGCAGCCCAGTCACATAATGGAACATCTCAGTCACATAATCGAACATCTCAGTCAACTAGACTCATCAAATACTCCATCGCCAACATGTGATCAACCGCATCAGGCCATTCCTGCTGCTCTCCCGGCTACCTATCATCATCTGCTACTTACCTCACCACCTCCGCCAACAGCATATCAGTATCATCATCCGCCTTTTGTCTCGACCTCTGTACCACCACCTGCGTATCATCATCTGCCCTCTATGTCACCATCTGTCCCAGCTCCTGGGTATCACCAGTTACCTAATATCCCTCAACCTGTATCACCATTTATGCATTATCAGCCGCCATATGTTATGCAACGTCATCCTATACCTATCTCTCCTTACCTTCCGCCTCCTGGATATGAGCAGCTGACTTATATACCTCAAACTGTAGTGCCGTTGGTGCATTATCAGCCGCCTGTACCCACATACCAACCACAACCGTTTGTATCCCAGCTTAAACAGCCTACCAATCTTACACATCGACATCAAAATCAGAATCAACAAGTGCAGTAATCAACAATCCGGTCTGAGCCGTCAGAAAGAAATTCAACTCGGACATATATGCAAGAACCATACAACCGAAAATCAAGAACAACAGACAATAATTATCTATCTGAATATCAGCGCCACAACACCATGGTCATTTTTAAACAACCCCTCACACAGAGGCTCTATCTCATGCTCGATCTCCAGTGCGCAACTTCACCAGAAACCGACAACACCAAGTACCCAGACACAACTTACAACAACACAAAAATGTGCAAAGACCATCAAAAGCCACATTTGCATCTTACCCAATACAGTCCCCCCACTGTATCTAAAGATGATTATCCAGTGCCTAGTAACCACCGTCTATCCAAGGTCCTACCATCAGCTGTTAAGAATACTGGCGTATCCGCTAATACTATGCCACAGCATGCAACTAGCTCCTCAAGATGCGATCTGGATCACCTTAACTCTCTAATGGAACCAGATTTAAGTAACTTAGCTGAGGCGAATACAACCCATACAGTACATACTCCTGAGGCAGCACAGTCGTTTTTAGAGTCTCCCGGCCCCAAGGAAACACCTCCAGACACATTCCTGGCAATGGAAATAGAAAAAAGGAACATCTAAGATGCTTAACATTTAACATCGAAAGTATTCGTGGAAATGCGCCATACCTAAAAGAGTTGATGCCCAATCATGACATCATTTGCCTCCAAGAACACTGGCTCTGAGATTACGAAAAATCAGCAATTGAATCACATCACAACAACTTCAACTACTTCGTAAGGTGCATCGACACGGAAACCCCTACTTGTAAATTTGAGAGAAGGAGGGGTTATGGAGGAGTTGCAATAATCTGGAGGAAAGATAGTAATCATACAATAAAACAGCTGCCGAATGGTAACGAGGGAATTATTGCCATTGAAGTGTTAGGCTTTCCACAGCGTTATTGCATCTTAAATAGCTATATACCAACTGCCAGTTATACAGACTCAGCAAAGAACTACGCTGAATGTCGGGACATTATACATGTTATAGTAGACAAATATAAGAACACACATACTATAATATGGTGTGGAGATCTGAATGAGACTGTGCTGCCGAGAAACAATAGCAACGACAAATTATTGAAGTCATTTATTAATCAGTCAAACTTTACAGTACTTACCACTCAATCTGCCAATCCTACCTACATACATGGACAGACCCAGTCACAGATTGACTACTTCCTAGGATACAGCTGGAATACTGTCGCAAAATCTTCAATCTGCCATGCCAACCGAGCAAATACATCAACGCACTTGCCTGTACTCTGCGATGTTCCATTCAGCATGGAGTGTATAGTCCCCACGAACATAGACATTCGTCATACCAAACTACTATGGGACCAGTCAAGTATAGACGACTACCAGAAGCAGATCTGCAATAAACTACAAACCATAGTTAACTGCCAAGCTGATGTCGATCTGCTCATTAACCATATACACAGCTCTGTTATTTCAGCTGCACTGCAATCTATCCAGCAGAAATCAGTCCGCTTGAAAGGCCCTAAATGGAAAGCATCTCCCATGGTTAAGGGCATCCTGTCCCAGGGCAAGAAACTATATCAAGTATAGCATGAACATAATCAGCTGGGCCCAGAACACCCTATCTCTCAGGAAATGAAAGTTGTAAAAAAGAAACTGAGGTCCCAGCAGAGATCAGAGCAAGCCCAACAGTGTAAAGGATTCTATGCTGAAGTCATGAAGAGTTACTCAACCAATAACTTCTATAAACTTATCAGGCGAAGTAAGGGAGGATCTTCCTCCACAACCATGCTTCAGCTAGGGGGCACAACCATCACTGATCCGGAAGAACAATGTAGAGCCTTCGCGAATTATTACGAAGATCTTGCTATTCCAAAGAATGAACCACATTTTGATACCACCTAGAGCTGGGCGGTATTGATATTTACATGACGGTATCGGTACCATGAAAAAATACCGCGGTACCACGGTATACCGTCATCTGAGCTTGAGGCATGCCACGAAATTAGAACAATTTTTTCCATTTCCTTTTCACTGCCATCTCCAATCAACGGTAAATATAGGTAAAATAAATAAATCGGCTTCCTGATTTAGAGAAGAAAAACATGGCTATTTAGTTTCGCGATTTTATTAGGTCACTATTTTTATTGATGTAATATCATTCACGGGAATATCGGTCAAAGGGTGTGGTCGACTCGCTAACTATTACCCGCTATTTGAGACATTGGGGTGCACTATTTTCAATCTGGATTGTTCTTGCCTATTAATGCGTGCGACCAGCAAACGGTAAATTTTAGTTTGGCAGTCGAGCGCTTTGATAAACAGAGTCCAGACAAAATCCGTGAGTATTTAAACGGGACGAGTGTTGTACTCTTTTATTTCTGTTGGTGTCGTATATTCTGTTACTCGCGAAAACAGGCCTATACACATACATATAACACGACATTGAATATAGCCGATTCCAAAGCTTCTGATAATTACCGAGTACCCGATGTGCAGACTCGTTACTCGCCATGCTTCACATGAACAATGCGTGTAAAAAGCTATTTCCGCGAACTTCCGACATGTAGCCAGTTGAAAAATGAATTACAAAAACTAAAACACTATAATTTTTAGGTGTCGTTACTTAAACTGGATTTAATCCTTAAAGAAATTTCTTAAAACAAGCCAGAAAAATAAAAAATAACTTCAACGGTTGCTCGTTGTTAATAAATTAGCACGTGATCAAAACGGCGTGAGCAAATACTACGTTTTAGTAAATTTTCATTGATAAATTCAGCATAGTAATGTATTTTCCCACGGTCTAGTTCATGAACAACCAATCAGATACGTCTTTGCGAGATCACTGTTGTGTTTGAATAGCACGCAGTTTGTATGTTATTTTGTTATTCTAGCGTGTTTGTTCGGTGACAAAATGCTTGGAGTAATAAATTACAAATAATAGAAACGGGAATAGGGAATATATTATAGTGTAATTACTACCGGCGGACGGCCAGAGAATGAGTTTAGATGTTTTAAATAAAGCAATTTTACCGTGAGACTTTCAAGACGTACGTTTGACATACAATTCTGCCTGTCATTATTTTGTAATTGACGTCTTGATGTTTGTTTTTACAACGGCCCTTTCACCTCAACTCGGATAATAGTTAGGGATGCCTGTATTTTTGGCACTATTAGCACTTATTTACCCTTGATCAAGTTAGATTTTATGAATATATTTCTCAAATATTGGTCAACCATTATGGACGGTATTCACGGTATTTGGAAATGTCAACGGTCACGGTATCGGTTCACGGTATACCGCGGTCCTCATGGTACTACCGTCAGACCGCCCAGCTCTAATACCACCTACTCTGATAAAACTCAGAAAGACCTGTTGTTCATCCGACAATCATAGGAACAGAGCCAACAACCACCACAATCAATATCTTCCAATGAAGTGCTCCATGCAATTAGGAAGCTCAACAAGGGTAAGGCCATGGATAAATTTGGAATCAGTACAGAGCATATAATATATGCTGGTGACGGAATTCTAGCTGCATTAACCCAGACATACAATGTTATATTATCCAGTAAGCAAATACCCCAAGCTTTCAAGTCTGGTATTATCACACTGGTACATAAACAGGGCAAAGACTCATCTTGCTTCAGCAATTTTCGTGGAATTACAGTTTCCTCACTCCTGGGAAAGATCTTTGACCATATAATATTAAACAGAATCTAGCAACATCTTCCTTATAATCAGTCATCACTACAATTTGGTTTCACGACAGGTCTATCGCCAATGATGGCCTCATTGGTGTTATCAGAAAACATGGTTGAAGCTAATTAGGCAAACCAGCCTATATACTCGGCATTTCTGGATACCCAAAAAGCATTTGACGTAGTAGATCATAATTCAATGAAATGCCATCTATATGACCAGAACCTAGACCCAAATACATAGCTGATTGGGGACAGACTATATGATGGCCTATTAGCATGAGTGAAATGGAAGGGAATGATCAGTGATAGATTCCAAGTAAAGCAAGGTGTCCGACAAGGAGGCATTCTGTCTACAGGGCTCTACAAAACATACATCAATAGCCTATTAATTCAGCTACAAAGTCAGAAAATTTGGGCATTTATTGGTTCCATCTACACGGGATGCCCAACAGTAGCAGACGATCTTACTCTCTGTAGTAATTCCCCAGACGAGCTCCAGCTTATGCTAGATCAAGCTTACACATATGCCTCCAGAGAAAAATACAACATCCACCCTGAGAAAACAAACATCCTCTGTAAGCTTTCAACCACTAAGAATTGTAATAATATGCCCACCTGGAAACTCGGGAAGGTTGATATAATTATTACAACTAAAGCAACACATTTGGGTCTCTCGAGAACATAAAAAAATGAAGTTTCGGTCAATGTTGAAGAAAAGATCTCACTTGCTCATACCACTTTCTACTCTATGACAGGCACTGGTCTCCACGGCACGAATGGACCTATTCCAAGAATCTGCTACCATATATACATCATGTACGTCTTACCATGACTGCTATGTGGTCTTGACGGATTCACTCCCTCCAGCAAGCATATAGCCGATTTGGAGGCATTTCACCATTCAATGTTGAGAAAGATTCTGTCCCTGCCGGTTCGTACTGCAAAGTGTATTGTATACCTACTGATTGGAGCCAGAACAATTGCTGCTGAAATACATATCCGGGTGGATCATATTACTATCAAACATAATCAGAAGCGAAAATCCAACACTGAACAGAATAATGGAACAGCAATCATTAATAAAGCCTGTTGATTCTCATAGTTGGTTCATATATATCCGAGGTATCCTGCAGCAGTACAGGCTTCCACAACTTACGCACCTAAAAACTCATATTCTCAATAAAAACAAGTGGAAAGAAACAGTCAAAAAAGCAGTAGATATGTATTGGACACACGAACTAACTGACCAATGCCGTATGAAAACTACACTAACATACTGTCACTTCCCAAGGCTATCAGTTGGCAGAATGGATCAAAGCATAACCACTGTTCATTCAGATGTTAATGATGTCTGGCGACATAGTATTCAAGTCAAACTACTAACAGGAACATACCTGGTTCAGGATAATCTCGCCAGATGTGTCCACTCTGTCAAATAGAGACTGAAGATTACTATCATATGCTACTAAAGTGCAACGCCCTTCTCAATCACAGAGTCAAATATTTCCTGGAGCTCAAGTCATTTATTACACAGTACCTAGAAGACTCAATCTGGAGATCCTTAAGCAGTGACTCCAAATTACTTACACAGCTCATTATCGACTGTACAGACCTAACAGAACGTGGGTTTATACCAGACAACATAAAGATCTGCCAAAACACAGAAACCATAGGACGAAAACTCTGCTACAGTATTCACTGTGGTAGAACTTACATACTCAACAGCATAACACATAGGAATCAGTCATCATAACAAAACAGAAACCATATCTATTAACTCCCATAACTGATGTTCAGCAACTATCTGTATACAATTAATTTACTTATGAATTTTCATGAACCTTTCCGGGTAATGGGATATCTGCATGTGTGGTAGTGAGACATTGAAATTTAATATTATCTACCACTTCTACGTGGGTGCTCCAATCTAGTGGAGGAATATACGGAAACAGAACAGATGCTCTGGCTCATTGGACTTATTATCATTAACAGATGGAGTTCCCACGGTATAGTCAACATGATCGCTCACAACAGGGTGATAAATGTCTGAATTGTTTATACCAGAATGGTTGTCTCTTTCAATAAATTTCTTCACATGAGTTGAATTTCTTCTATACGAAACCCCTTCAGGTGACTGAACAACTACACTGTAACCCGACTTTGACATGACACTATATGGTTCTGTCTCAAATGTAGGTGTAAGTTTATTCTCAGGTCTCTGCTTAAGTAACACCGAATCACCATAACCAATGTCATTATCATGAGTTCTGTGTTTGTTGTCAGCATACACCTTCCCGCTTTCCTTTTGCTCACTGTCATGATCATGAGTCTCATTGCCATCCAGTGCATAGTCATCGATTCCTGGAATTCTAGTGTGAATTTTATGGCGAAATAATAGTCCAGTAGTACTATGGGGACTGGTTCGATACATTGCCAAATATGAGTTAAGTTATTCCTTCCAGTCTTTCTTTTCGATCTGGGAAATTTTAATTCACTTAACAAAGAACGGTTCTATCTTTCAACCTCACCATTAGCCTGAGGCCATATAGGTGTAACTCGCCTATGATGAATGTCCTGTTCAGTGGTATACGTTTTGAATTGTTCGCTTATAAATTGTGGCCCATTGTCAGTGGTTATCGAGAGTGGTAAGCCGTCTGTGAGGAACATTTGCTTAAGACTGTTAATGATTTTATCAATAGTTGTAGATTTCATAACATCTACCTCGATATACCTACTATAGTAGTCCACAACCACAAATAAGTAATGTCCAGATGGTAACGACATACTCATAATATCTGCAGCGACATGTTGCCATGGCCCATTTGGTAATTATGTTGTCTTAATAGGTTCTGGTGGAGCAGGCAAGCTAACTATTTGACACAAACGACACGTTTTACAGAACTGTTCGATTTCTTTGTCTATGCCTGCCCACCAGATTTTACTACGAAGCTGACGTTTCATGTACATGATACCTCGATGTCCTTCTGAGCAAGATGTAGAATACATTCACGTATCTGTAATGGTACAACGATTGTAGTACCATGCAATATTAACTTCCCAATATTACAAAGTTCACTTTTGCCTGGAGGGTACTGTTTATATTGAAGCTTATGCCATTTCCAGAATTTAATACACTTTCGAACATTTGACAGATCAACATCGTCATCTGACGCACGTTTTATTTCACGAGTTGACTAAGCTGATGGTGTTGTATTTTCTGCTACAAATCTGATATAGTTCTCGTTGTCAATGATGACATCATTTGGTTCAGTTTGTGTTAAACACGACAAACAATCTGCAACATTTTTCTTCCCGGAATGTGCCATACTTTAAACCGATAGGGTTGCAATCTGAGAACCTACCATTCGATTCTTGCACTAGTTTGTTACCATTTTGAGTAGATGAACTCTAATGGCTTGTGGTCGGTCAACAGTTCGAACTCTGTCCCATACAAATACATATGTAATCGTTCACAAGCCCACACGATGTCTAATGCTTCTCGCTTGGTCTGGGAATACCATTTTCAACATTACTGAGAGTTCTACTAGCATAGCAAATTACTTTGTGTTCATCATTTTGTTCTTGAACAAGTACTGAACCGAGTCCGATAGGAATTGCATCCGTGATAACATACGTGTTGGCATCGCGATTGTAATAGCCTAGTGTGCGCGCATTTGTAAGTCTTTATTTTAGTTCAACAAATGATTGCTCTTGAATGTTCTCGAGTTGTTCATTATGTTCTTCGACAGTAATACCATGTACAGCCCTCAAAACTTCAATATATTTGCGAGACCCATTTTTTGGTCCTGTGTTTTCAGGTCTGCGTAACCAATTGTTCGGTTGCGCAAAATCAGTTTGCATAACCAATCGGTTGCGCAAATTGGTTACGCCATTTTTTATCCAAACCTGCTTTATCTGAACATATTTCATCTGTATATTAAGTTAATAATGAATTTAAAGTGCATGTTGCTGAATTATCATTAGCATATTGATTACAGCATAGATGTATCCACCAATTACCTAATTTACAGATAAAATATGCTTAGTTACTCAACTATTGACCTCATAATTAATTACATCACATATAGTTTGATGTCACCAGTCACTATTATAATTGATGGACAATACTAACTCTCATAGTAGTCTGTCAGTAAGTATTAAGTGTATGTCTTTGCAATTTAATAAACATTCTGTTGATTGCTTTGAGGGGAAGTTTGTTTCAAAGTATTCACCAAGTTAGCTGTATAGTTACCATGAAATTAAGATTCTGGGACAAAGCTTGGAGCATAGCTTAGCTAGAGATGGGTGGGGGAATAACTAAAAGTGTATTCATCCATTGTGATATAAGTACTGTAATATTTCTCAAGTAAATTTGTCAAAAAGCAGATTGAGTTTTTGTTTTATGTCCATTCATTCGTTCCATTTCCAGACCAAGAAGAATATTTTGGAAAATTTACCCCTGAAATTACAAGCTCGATAACCGAGCCAGTCATTCAGTGTTAAGTCTGCAAATGTACATTTTCTCTGCCAAAATATCAGTATTTGTATGGAAAACACTCATCGGTAATTTTCATAAATCTTGGGCACAATAAAATTCCATACTTTTTCCAAATATATATTTCAAAATTCCAGACCCACTATAATAATTAGTGACTAATGACCCAATATTTATAAATACCTTAACACCCTCCTCCCACTCCACCCACAAACCCCACTATAAAAACAAAGAATTGAATATCTTACATTGTTGTGGCTTACCTAGTTGAGCAACCCTCTCCAGCCCACTCACCACCACCTTGAAAGCAATGGCTTCCAGTCATATTATTTTCAAAATATTTAAAAGAATATGCATTAATTGGTAAAGAATTCCACCTGTATCAAAGAACTACCGTCTTAATTGCCCGAAAAACAACAGGGGTTGAAATGTTTATAAAATTGTACCTGTAACGGGTAGATTTTTTTGTAACTGTTACCAAATATTTGGACTTGTACAAGCAGCGTACATTTCTAATATAAAACAATAACCCGCAAGTCTGTCACAATAAAAAGCGTAACCAGCTCTAAGGCATTTAGTAGATAGCTGGACCCTTCTTAACGTGTATGCTTTAAATTGACAATTTAGTGCAAAAGCGATTTACTTGAAAATAAGAGTTAGTACGCACCTGTTTTCCTGACATATAGTCCTGTTTTCTCGGTCGCTCTAACGCAATGAACCACTTATCGGGTGGTATTACTGTCAGAACCATAATAATATATTGGGCCATATAATCCATCAAAGTGGGCGCTAACATATTGCTTTACTGCATTTAAAAGCGGCACAGTGACTAGATTTTTCGTTCGCCATTAGCCATCAATATTAATCGCGAGAGTCGCACAGAGATTGGTTGAAATAAATCATGTGATTAATTCGTTATGAATGACAACGAGGCACGTGATCGAAATTTTACTACGATAGTAATTTTCATTCATGCCTATTGAAATCGGATATCCCGGGAGCCAATCAGAAACTATGAGTGCGCATTATCGATTGTTATTAACTATGACTGTGCAGTCACGCGAGACATTTCTCATTACCGGTGCATTAGCAGAACACCCCACCCCCCTTCTAGGCTAATTTTTATTGTTGAAATTAGTAACCGGGATCGTGGAATTCTGTAAGAATGGAATCTTAAAATGTATTGGATTCCCCATATTTTTCAATTTCGGGAATATTACGAGAATCCCGTCGAATTTCGAGGCCTGAATTATTGTGTGTCATGGACAAATACACACTGACACGGTAGCTAGGATCTATGACTGTAACAGTTTAATTTAACAGATAAATTCTTAAACAGCAGTCTCTAAAAGCCAACTGAAACTCAACGAGAATATACTGTGAGACTCACTCAACAATGCATGTCTTCTTATGTTATATCGGGATCCAATCGCGTATATAAAATAATACATCGGGAACATGCCAGCCAACGGTTGCAATTACTTGCATGCAGCGGTTTATAATTGAACAGTCCATTGTTGATGCATAACATGTAGCGAGACTAGTTCCCGGCCTGTGTAGTAATGCTAGCGGAAATACAACGGAAGTTTGTCTCAGACACATGCTTAATTAAGTCACTTAATTATAGAATTTGACAGAGAGATGTTATCGATATTTTAGATTTTTGAAAATGCTAAATTCCGTTGTAAATAGCATACTTCATATAAAAAAGTTGTTGAAACGTTTCTGTTTTCCACGATCAGAGATAACTACCGTTCTGGGCTTTGTCACTTACGCGACCATCGTTCACGGTAATTTTACTTCACGTGATCGACATGCGAATGAAACGATCGTTCGCGCCAAATTTTGAGGGCTGCATGTACTATGATGTCATGAAAGATAGTGCGTGCACCATCACAACCTTGAATAACCTGTTCAATGACTTTTTGATCCATTGCAGGTGCACAGCTTATGCCAAACATTAACCTTTTGTATCTTTTGTTAGAAACGTTGTAATTGACCTTGACCTCTCATTCAATTCAATTTGGTGAAATGCCCAATTAATATCGAGCTTACTGAACAAAGTACTTTGATTTAAATCTTGTAGTACTTCGTCTACAGTAGGAATTGGGTGTCTAGTACGTAAAACAGTAGTATTCGCTTGTCTCATATCGACACAAATGTGAATATCGCCATTAGATTTCGGTACAAATATGGATTGGAGAAATCCATGGAGTTGGACCTTGGACTTTTTCAATTACACCAAGCCGTTTAAGTTCTTCAATCTTCTTCTCGAGTTTATCTCTCAAATTGAATGGAATATGATGCAACTATTGTGCTACAGGTTTTACATTTGGGTTTATTGGAATTTCAAGTTGAAAATCATTTAATTTCCCTAGTACCTCAAAACATGATTTGTACTTTTCAAAACTTTCACTTTGAGTTGGGGAATTGACCATGTTAATACCAAATTTCAAAACTTTGTAGCAGTTTCACGACCCAACAATGCTTGACCTTTTCCATCTACTATCATGAAATCTGCCTCTGTTAACAGGTTTCCAATTGTAGTAGTAGCTACAAAGCATCCAATTACTTATAATGGTGTTGTATTATCATAAAGATACAATTGGTTTTTTGATTTTCCTAGAGGTGCATTTTATTTTGCTCTGTTTAAGCATTTCCCATTGTTGCTTATCAATAACATTGCAACTTGCACCAGAATCAATAATCATATCAATATCGGGGACACCATCTACATTTACAAGGAGTTAAGGCTGCTCCTTGTCTGAAATTGAGAATACATACTCATTGTCAGAACAATCAGTTTCATTTGATGTGTTTACAAAACGCACATTTGACATATCTTTTCCCCTTTTATAGTTTTGGGTTGATGGTTCAGCTTTAAGCTTACGTGCGAAACAGGGTGCAACATTGGTTGTTTTACAACATTTGGCAAAATGTTCTACTTTATGACATTTATTGCACTCTTTGTCGTTAGCTGGGCATTGCATATTCCACCTCATATGACCTTCCCTACCACACCGAAAACATGTCACTTTTCTAGTTTTATAACCTTATTTCGTAACTGGGTGTTCCTTGACATTGACCTGATTTATTGGACTGTGTTTTGAGTCACTTTCCATTATTTCAGCTTGTACATCAACAGCTTCCATCGCATGAGCATGTTCTTGTACCGTTTGCAATGTCAAATTTATTCCCTTTTCAAGAAATTTTCAACGCAATTTTGCAGACGTACATTTGTCAATCACTTGGTCACGGATTTGTTCATTTTGATTTCCATCGAAGTCGCAATTTAAAGCCTGTCTGTTAAGCCTCGACACAAACTGGTTGACAGTTTCGCCATCTAATTGTTTTAGCTGTCCAAATGTGTGTCTTTCATACGGAATGTTAATTTGTGGTTAGAAATAAGCAGAAAGTGTACGTACATCTTTTTCATATTCATTTGCATTATCAGGCTGCCCTGCAGCTACACCGGGATCAACTAATGTTTCAAAAATGTCTTGAATTTCCATACCCGCAAAATGTAACAGTGGTGCTTTTTGTGCTGCCTCGCATCAGCTACGCCTCGCCCGATTAAATAATATTTGAATGCCTTTTTCCATCATTTCCACTGTGGTGCTATGCTTGCTTCATCGTCTTTAAAATCAAATATTGGCAATCCTCCAATATCGAATGCGGTAGCCATCCTCGTCGCGAGATGTCGTATCTCTACTGTACGGATTTCATTCGGATTTAACCTATAACTTTACTTTGGAAATAAGACATACAATCTAATTTAACAGATAGCAATTTAATCGGTCATAAAACAACAACGTTCACATCGTTGATACTGTACCACACCAAAGACTCCAAATAAAACTTAGAATCCATGGTATTGGTGACAATTTAGTAAGATGGATAGGAAGCTACCTATGTAACAGAAGACAGAGAGTAAGAATCAATGATGCGACATCAGACTGGATAAAGGTGGCAAGTGGCATGCCACAAGGAAGTGTCCTGGGACCTATACTTTTTCTGATATACATAAATGACCTACCAGACAGTCTGGTCTGCCACTGCAGACCACACAAAGATATATGGAAACCCAGCTACCAGTAAGATCCAGGAAAACATAGACATAGTATGTAAATGGTCGCAGACATGGCAACTATCCTTCAACACAGATAAAACACATGTCCAACATTTCGGTAGAAATAACCCCCAAACTAAATATTATATGACAGATACGCCCAATATGCATCCTATATCAACATCAGATGTAGAAAAAGACCTGGGAGTGCATATTGACAGAAACCTCTCTTCTAACCTACATATAGGTAAGATCATCTCCAAGACTAGCAACACAATAGGACTATTTAAGTGAACCCTTACCAACATTGACCCATCTCCTTTCACGCTCTTGTACAAGTCTCTCGTGAGACCTATTCTTGAATACTGCAACTTTGCACTGTCGCCAAAATTGAAAAGGCAATCACAGCTATTAGAAAGAGTTCAACGATGAGCAACAAAACTCGTCCATCAAATCAGAGAGTATAGCTACATGGAAAGACTTGAAGCCCTAAATTTAATGTCACTGAAATATAGACGGTTTCGAGGAGATCTAATTGAACCATTCAAGCTCATCAGGGATCTATATAACATTGATAAGGCCTACTTCTTAGAACCATCCAGTATTACACAGACCAGAGGTCATAGGTTCAAGCTCAACACAACATGCAGCAATAAAGATATTCGTAAGCACTTTTTCACCAATAGAGTGGTACCACAGTGGAATTCACTGCCAACTACAATAGCCGAACCAACAACAGTCGAATCATTCAAGAACAAACTAGATATCTACCTCAAAGAAAGAATTTGACTGAACAGGCCATACATATACCAGCCCATCACAAAGTCATACTGCAATTCTGCAAATAAGGTTGACTGAACTAGGAGCAGCCTGTGCATAGACATGAAGATAGCCCCTATTTAAGACTATATGCTAGGCCTCAACGTGGCGCAGGGGTGTAACCCACTGGGTGTCAATCCAGACATTTGGAGGGGCTAACCAGAGCATTATGCACAACACAAATGAATGACACTTGGAGATCGAATCAACCGAAATGGTGCTCACCCTGTGAGGATCTGCCAGGCAGGTGCAGCGCCGGGCTCCATGCCTCGAAGGAGCCCACCCTCAGCTACTGGAGGTCCCATCAACTCGTCTTGTGGAGACAGGGGACGAGGATGGAGAGCTACTGGCCAACCGAAAGAGAAGACCAAACCCAAAGAGAACCCCAGTATCAACATCATGCACTGGAACGCAGAAGGGGTTACCAACAAGAAATCAGAGCTCGAACAGTTCCTGTATGAAAACAACATTGATATCTGCTGCATCCAAGAGACACACATGCAAGAAGGAAAACCATTTAAGATCAGAGGTTACCAGATTTTCCGGTGTGATCGAAGAGGAAGAAAGAAAGGCGGGGTGACCACCTTGGTCCGAAACAGCGTGAATGCCAGCCAGATCAAAACCTTTATGGAAGAGGCAGAATATATCAAGATCAAGGTAACAACCAGCAACTCTGTGATTGACAATGACAATTATTACTGCCCTAATGACAAGAATCTCACACTTGACACAATCCAGGTCCCGGACTGCCACTTCCTCATTGCGGGAGACTTTAATAGCCAGTCTCAGAGCTGGGGATACAGAACACTTGATAAACGAGGAGAACACATTGATGCATGGCAAGATGAAAAGCACCTTTTACTTGTCAACAATCCCACAGATCAGCCTACCTTCTACTGGCGCCGGTGGCACTCGACAACAACGCCGGACTTGGCATTTTGTACAGAAGACATTCACAGAAACCTCAGTAGAGTGGTCGGATCGCAGTTAGGAGGACGGGACCACCGCCCAGTCCTCCTCTCTCTTTCTGGAAGTATTTCAACACATTCACCTCAGCATCCAAGGTGGAACTACAAAAAGGCAAATTGGAGTCTGTTCAGCATTCGTTCCAATGAGCTTACCCAAAATGAAGCAGTAGAAGGGAGAAACATCAACAATGCAGTCAAGGAAGCGATTCCTCAAGGGTTCAGGAAAAACTACTGCCCCTACTGGACAACAGAACTGCAAGCAGCACATGATAAACTAGACAAGGCCAGAGAAGATGCAGAGGGTAATCCCTGTCATGAAATCCACTTCACACTACAACAAACTAAAGCCAGGTATCTAAAGACCAAGCTGGCGGCTATAAGAAGAAGCTGGAGGGAAAAGACGGCAGGGTTTAATTTAGAGTGAGACACAACAAAGTTATGGAGACTGACGAAAGCACTGAATGATGGGGGTGTCAGGGGAGAGAAGATTACTCTTGAAGAAGATGGACAAACACTGTCAGGAAAGATGGCTGCAGATGCCTTTGCGAAGGCATATGCAAAAGAAAGCAACATTTCTATACCACGAATGCGTCAAAAAGAGGTTAGAGAAGAGCAAAAGGAAAGAACAGACACCAACACTCACGATGCAATGAAAGTTGACATTAGTTTGGCAGAACTGAAGAAGTCTATCCGCCAATTGAAGAAGAAGAAATCGCCCGGGCCAGATGGCATTATGAATGAAATGATCCAACACCTTGGTAATGCATCTCTCCGCAAGTTGCTAGATATCTTTAATCTCAGTTGGACCAATGGAGAGGTTCCTCAGTGCTGGAAGGAAGCCAGAATGACTCCTATTCTGAAAAAAGGGAAGAACGAGACGAAAGTGCTGAGCTACCGTCCTATCAGTCTTACAAGCTGCATATGCAAGACCATGGAGCGCATCATCAACCAGCGGTTGCAGTGGTACCTGGAGTCGGAGAACACTATAGTTTCAGAGCAGGCTGGCTTCAGAAGATACAGGAGCACAGAAGACCAAACAACACATCTTGCACAGGTCATAGAGGACACTTTTCAAGCCAAGAAGGTGATGCTAGCTGCCTTTATCTATCTGCAAAAGGCATTTGACAAGGTGTGGAAGGATGGCCTCCTCGTGAAGCTCCGGCACATAGGCATCGGTGGCAACATGTTCCGATGGACCAAGTCATACCTACACAATCGCAGAGCTAGGGTGCTGGTGGATGGACAATCTGGACAGAATGTATTGCTGAGACAAGGGGTACCACAAGGCGGAGTATTATCACCAACTCTGTTCATACTCTTCATCAATGACATTGTAGGAGAGCTGCCAAATGGGATCCAAGCAGCCCTCTATGCAGATGACCTCGTACTCTGGCGCACCAAGGAGTACACAATGACTGCCACATACAGAGTGCAGCTCGCCATGGACAGAATTACAGCTTGGTCCAATCGCTGGTGTATTACCATCAACAAAGAAAAATCATCAGCCATGCTATTCTCACTGTCCACCAAAACCAAGGTTGGCAATCTGACACTGGGCGGTACTCCACTCGAGTACGAGGACCAGCAGACATACCTGGGAGTCACCTATGACAGAAGATTAACATGGAAGGAGCACATCCAGAACGCAGAGGCAAAGGCCAGAAGAAAGCTAAACATCATGAGGAAGCTGGCAGGAACAAAGTGGGGTGCCAATGAAAGGATCCTCAAGACCATCTACCTAGGTGCCGTACGACCACACCGTGAGTATGGATCCAGCTCATGGATGACAGCAGCTAAATCTCATCAAAAGAACCTTGACAGAGTACAAAACCAGGCACTGCGCATCATCACTGGTGGAATGAGATTAACACCAATAGAAAAAATGGAGCAGACAGCAGGCATCCCCCCACTTAGCAAAGGAAGGGAATGCAAAGCACTGATCCAAGCTGCAAAGTTCAAATCGTTCAACAACCACCTGATGAAGATCAGGCAAGCACAGCTGTCATCAGGAAGACTTAAAAGACCAAGTTTTGTGAAAGAGACAAAAGCACTTCAAAGGAAACACCAAGAAATGTTGCCAGCACAAATAGAAGACCCAAACCACGCCCTTGATCCTCAACCCTGGGAAAACAAACTAGAGAGCATAGCTATTCGCATCACAGTACCTCATCTCACAACCAAAGATGAACACAGTGATGTGAGCAAGAAGGCCCTGACCCTAGCCATGCTGGAAGAAATGTACCCTCAGGAGACATGGATAAGAATCTACACAGATGGATCAGCCAAAGATGCAATTAGGAGCGGCGGTGCCGGACTGCACATACAGTATCCAAACGGACAACATGAGTTAGCTGCAATACCGACAGGTAAATACTGCACAAACTACAGAGCTGAAGTCTAAGCACTGGTCCATGCAGCTAATACCATCAGCAGAACAGCAAACCCTATTGCACAGATTGTCTTTTTATCTGATGCCCGCTCCGTCCTTGAGGCTAGCACCAAAGGTAAGCTGCCACAACTTGAAGAAGCACTACAAACCATCAAATGCTTTCGGATAGCATTGCAGTGGATCCCCTCACACTGTGGAGTCCAAGGAAATGATGCAGCAGACAAGATGGCAAAGGTGGGTGCAGAAGAGAATCAGACAGAAAACATGGTTACACATACAGAGATGCAGACTATCATCAAGTCACTCTATAGAACACCTCAATCAGAAGATGCCTACCATCATCTCTCGAAGCCAGAGCAAGCGACCATTTTTCGTCTCAGAACTGGACATAACAGACTAAACCAACACATGTACACGCTGTTCCACCTTACGACATCGCCCGCTTGTCCTTGTGTGGAGAAGCAGAACAGACCACAGAGCACATACTTCAATGCTGCAGTACGTATCAGCTGCTGAGAGAAGAGATCTGGCCTTTGTCAACCTCTTTTCTTGAAAAGCTGTATGGGCCTGTGGAAGAACTGCAGAAAACCACAGATTTCATCTTGAGAACGGCTCTCCAGGTGTGATACCAGCGATCGAAAAGAAGAAGAAGATGACATGAACATGCTCGGTAGTGATTCCAATTACTAGTAGATACATCTCTGCTTCCAAATCCGCACTTTGTGGTTGCATGCAGAGACATCGAGCAAGCATAAAGGAGGCGACTTGGATAGCAATGAATGCAGAAAATCAAAACAACAGCAATAAGACAAACCACTGCCTCCACAAGTCAGCATGCAAACAAATGCTAGACGCAGCAAGGTGTAAACATGAGTGATGGGGACATACCACAGCTAATGCAGGGAACACCCATCTGCACCACAACATTTCCACAAATCAGGGTTAACCCTTGCCAATCTGAGTTAAGAATTTTACATTTCAAATTAAATTAAAAGATGATCTGTGTTCATTTTCCGGCAAATTTGCTGGAGGATGTTGCTGTCGTAGACAACAGCATCATCAACAAAATTGTTGCAAAATGTATGCCAGTTTCTTTGTTATTGACACAGCAAAAGATGGAATTTTGACAGCAAAGTGGTAATGGTCAAACTATTAAACCAAATGGTTTTGAGAAGACTTAATTAAGCAACAACAGTCCGATCGTTCAAGGACACACTGGAAGTCGACTTCAAGGAAGCAACTTATGAATTGGATTGAACAAGCTATACAACAACAAAAACACTGAGGCAATAACAAGCCAATGGCTTATGCCTCGTAAAATGATGATGATGATGCCAGATAGTCGTCAGATTACTAACATTGACAGACACTACACTACATACCTGTCTATTCCCAAGATTGCAATTTTTCAGGCAGAACAGATAAATGTATGTAAGTGTCCTGTATATTCATGATTTATAATGTTATGTCATGCATAAATATTATATACAAGGCGTCCGTCACCTCATTTAAATAAGCAAATACAATTTATTTGAATGGAATTGAATTAAAAAGTCAAGGGATGTAATAGCCCTGAAATCATTACCAAGCTGACAACTATTCGAAATGTGACGCCCATATATGTGGTTTCCTCTATGTTCTTGAGTTGAATCTGTCCAGTGGGATTTTGTCCAGGTTGGATTTTTCCCGGTGTGATTATGTCCAGGTGAGATTTTGTCCGGTGGGATTATGTCCAGGTGGGATTATGTCAGGTGGGATTTTGTCCAGTGGGATTATTCCCAGTGGGATTTTGTCCCATGGGATTTTGTCCGAGCACCATATATGCACATAGTCCTCAGGGGCGCTCTGACAAAGTGTGTCTATGGTCGCAACAGATGATGATGAAGATAAAAAGGGTTAATCAAAGCGGCGGAATTTACACAACACGAAAAGAAATTATGTCTGAAGTTTCAGATTACGATAATGTTCGGAAAAAGCTATTTTTCCAGTCACCTTCACTACCGGTTGATCTTGATAAAAACTCTGCATCGTCACTTCAAGTAGACTTCGAGAAAAATTGCGGTAAATAATTCCATTTAATAAGTTTCTAATTTCGTGGTAATGACGAAAACTGGTATCTTCTTCTTGATAATGTAGGTTCCGCCTCCAACGAGAGCGGCGAAAAGGCGACTAAGCGTCATAGTCTATATAGATAGTGGACCACGAGTCTTCAGCAGTCGCAGCCTTAAACAATATGTGCGTTATATCATCTTTCTCTCCCACTTTCATTCTGCTGAAGTATTTCCACAAACGCAATGATTAGTAATAATATGAAAATAGACGTTGCCTATAAGCGAACGCAGATACCATTTATTGCTTAAATAAATAGGATGAATTTGTGTAGGGTCGAAATTTCCTAAATACGTATGCCCATCTATATATTTTGAAGCTAATTCTTCATCATGCGTTGACAGCATTCTGGTAAATCCAGTCCACGATATTCACAACAGCACGTCTGCCCATTGTCAGTGATATCGGCCAGCATTATTGCATCTTTTACCAGGGCCTACACTAGAGTTGGGCGGTATTGATATTTACATGACGGTATCGGTACCATGAAAAAATACCGCTGTCCCACGGTATACCGTCATCTGAGCTTGAGGCATGCCACGAAATTAGAACAATTATTTCCTTTTCACTGCCATCTCCAATCAACGGTAAATATAGGTAAAATAAATAAATCGGCTTCCTGATTTAGAGAAGAAAAACATGGCTATTTAGTTTCACGATTTTATTAGGTCACTATTTTTATTGACGTAATATCATTCACGGGAATATCGGTCAACGGGTGTGGTCGACTCGCTAACTATTACCCGCTATTTGAGACATTGGGGTGCACTATTTTCAATCTGGATTGTTCTTGCCTATTAATGCGTGCGACCAGCAAATGGTAAATTTTAGTTTGGCAGTCAAGCGCTTTGATAAACAGAGTCCAGACAAAATCCGCGAGTATTTAAACGGGGTGAGTGTTGTACTCTTATTTCTGTTGGAGTCGTATATTCTGTTACTCGCGAAAACAGGCCTATACACATACATATAACACGACATTGAATATAGCCGATTCCAAAGCTTCTGATAATTACCGAGTACCCGATGTGCAGACTCGTTACTCGCCATGCTTCACATGAACAATGCGTGTAAAAAGCTATTTCCGCGAACTTCCGACGTGTAGCCAGTTGAAAAATGAATTACAAAAACTAAAACACTATAGTTTTTAGGTGTCGTTACTTAAACTGGATTTAATCCTTAAAGAAATTTCTTAAAACAAGCCAGAAAAAAAATAATAACTTCAACGGTTGCTCGTTGTTAATAAATTAGCACGTGATCAAAACGGCGTGAGCAAATACTACGTTTTAGTAAATTTTCATTGATAAATTCAGCATAGTAATGTATTTTCCCACAGTCTAGTTCATGAACAACCAACCAGATACGTCTTTGCGAGATCGCTGTTGTGTTTGAATAGCACGCAGTTTGTATGTTATTTTGTTATTCTAGCGTGTTTGTTCGGTGACAAAATGCTTGGAGTAATAAATTACAAATAATAGAAACAGGAATAGGGAATATATTATAGTGTAATTACTACCGGCAGACGGCCAGAGAATGAGTTTAGATGTTTTAAATAAAGCAATTTTACCGTGAGACTTTCAAGACGTACGTTTGACATACAATTCTGCCTGTCATTATTTTGTAATTGACGTCTTGATGTTTGTTTTTACAACGACCCTTTCACCTCAACTCGGCTAATAGTTAGGGATGCCTGTATTTTTGGCACTATTAGCACTTATTTACCCTTGGTCAAGTCAGATTTTATGAATATATTTCTCAAATATTGGTCAACCATTATGGACGGTATTCACGGTATTTGGAAATGTCAACGGTCACGGTATCAGTTCACGGTATACCGCGGTCCTCACGGTACTACCGTCAGACCGCCCAGCTCTAGCCTACACCATTAAAATAGTTGCACCAGTCCAATGACGTTATAAAATCTGTACCGACGTATCGCGGTGCTCCTCGCTATTTGGGAGAAATAAAAACAAGTTCATAGTAACTATGACGTCATAATGAAATATCAACCGCTAGAATTTTTAAATCGCGTTTATCCAGACATAAGCTACAAAAAACGGGAATTAATGCATGTCTGCGAGTAAATACATGAATGCACATCCCATCCGGGTTGCAAATAGTGTGGTACCTGGCCTTAAATTCCCTGCTATCAGCGCTAAAGACATACAGCATTGACAACCACGACTTTCCACGGCCATGGGTGGGTGTCTGGGTGTGAAAAATAATACGAGACCATGAACGATAACGCACGCTTGCTATTGCATATACATAAATAGGAATAAATATAGCTTTTATCAGGGCTACTTCATATTATGTAATCTTCTAAATTCTAAAATAAATGCACGCTATTTCGTGATAACAATATCAACAAATTTCGGTTGTTGAAAATACGCAGTGGGTTGACCTAAAACAACTAGGTGGCACATATGCATAACCAAGAACCAAATCCCATAATGCAACAGGGGCCCATGAAGAAATCACAGCTATATATTGTAATAAATAGGGCTTTAACAGGCCAAAACGGATGCTACTAAAACCAGGAACAGGACAGAAAGAGGTGGTTAATCATGGGTTACAAGGGACCTAAGGCTAAGAATTTCCCCACATGCCTTTCTGCCCACCACCCTGCTAATCATCTGCATCTGAAGTTCGCTGGTGTCGCCGGATAGCTGCTTCATCTCTGCGTCGTTGACCTAGTTTAAACCCTTCTTTATACACAGAAGATTCCATCTCCCTGCAGTCTATAAACCTCTCAAACAATTTACTCGCTTGAAAGATCCACTGAGTGCATTAAGATGAAATATTCATAATTTAACTAGGGTCGGATGACTGTTGGACATCTTGAGGAGTAAAGTGTGCAAATGTAATGTTAGTGCAAAGACAGTGCGATTTAGAGGGTGGTATAAATGCAATAGGTTGGGGGTGACACCAAAATCCTGATGGGTTATCTAAGGCTATGCCTGACTGCAAAATTCTAAAGAAGAATCAAATTCTTAAGGGAAGTGTCAAGTGTAATGCAATATAGGGGTTCTACAAGAAAAGACCGAGCTTGCTAAGCAAAATAGATCTTAAGCCAAAATGTTATTAGTTGAAAAGTTGTTGGCTAGCCTTGCAACTTAATTTGCAATCGGACAGAACAACAGTTCAAATACCAACAAATGGAAAACTCTAATGAACTAATGGCTAGCTAACGGCTCAAAGGTCAAATTAACCTAATGTGTCCCAGAAAAATGTAATGGTTATCTGGTAAATCTCTTTTTAAAAAGGTCAATTAAAAACTGACTAAGTGATTGGCATCAAAGTTGAATGTTATAAATAAATGTCTCTTAATACAAACAATAGCTAAGGTAGACAAATAATAACAATCTGGCAAGTAAATGGTGCACAGATTAAATACTGTAGTGATAGCGTCTGGCCACACTATCTGGCAATAATGCCTACAGTTACTTTGGAAATGTGCTGATAACAATCAGGCAACAGTTAACAATGCTCAGATTCTGTATCGTAAATGATAGCGTGTGAGCGCACTATCTGGCAACAACACTCCAATTTAAATTTTATCCGGCTTTGATATAACTGCAAATACTAAAGGGGTAACAGTGTTGACACTATCTGGCAACAGAATACCACGAGTACAATCCGGCAATGACTACCAAATAGAAAGTACTCTGACAATGTTCAAGCACTGAAAATGAAAGGACTGGGCTCAGCGATGTTGTTGGGTATACAAGTAACAAGTATGAATGCAATCCGGCAACAAGTACCAATTGGCAAACACTGACAACAAACTACTGTCCTGAAATCTAACAAGTGAAAAGGAAAACTAACTCTACAAATTAACTAGAACAACCTGGCACGGAAAGCAATCATGAGTCGCTGATGTACCATGAGGTGAATCAGCAGAAGAAGATTACTTTGCCTGCAAAGCTATTCAAACTTAATAAGATTGAGGAAAAGGACGCCAAAGAACTTAAATTCTAGTGAAGCCGGTTACTGAATTGATTTAATAAGACTATTGATTTTTAGACTGTCCTGAGGCTAACTTCTTAGGTTATAGGAGCACGAACTCGCTATTGAAATAGCCTGGGCAAATAAAGCAGACTTATAAAACTTAAGTGTAAACCCTTAATGGTGAGGAATATTAATCAAATGTGTTCTTGAAAACATATTTAACCAACATTCATCACAAGAATGAGTTTATACCCTGCTGCTTTACTTTCACACTCCCTGCTAAGATGGACAAACTTTCCCCTGAGGCCTGGGTTAATGTGATACCGGACTATGTTTTGAGCATCCAAAGGGTGTTGATACCTAGAGCCAAATTTGTGGCAATTTGGAACTAATTTTAAAGTACCCAGTCAAAGTTTTACTAAATTAATGAGAAACAGCCAAGACAGAACTGATAAGCACCCTAGGCTGCTATCTAATAAATCCGGTTCACCTATCCTAGCTATAAAATAAAGATGAAATGTGTGTGGCTGACTTACTTTAATAGAAATCTCTCGACTATGACATTTTAGTACTGAAGCCATCGTCAAGAGGGAGGAACGCCCCTCTGACAATGATCTAGCACTTTAACAAACAGATGTGAAATATTCAATAAATGGCCTCTTAATTGACAATCAGATAAACTCCTAGTGTCATACATTAGGTAATAACAATTATCGGTTCTGTACGTGTACTGTTGAAGTGTGCCTACATGAATGTAATCTTCATAAACTGGACAATAATTGGTTGCACATCGAAGTGGTGAAATATCCACAACAAGAAGAAGTTTCGGTTTCTGTGTCATTTCTATATCTGGAAGCGTGACTTTTATTTTTAGCTCCAAATGCTGATTTTAACACAATGCATTTCAATTCATTTTCTACTGGACAATTTTAATGTAATGCATCTCTTAATCTAATGTTACTGGCGAAATACATGACTATCCAATACAGTCTGAAAGTTATACTCTTACTGGATTTTATACAATAATAATTAAATAACCAAGATGGTGGCCGGCCGTAAAAACTTAGTTACCTTTGAAATTGAGAATCACGTTACAATGTGGCTGACAGCAGAAAACGAGACGTATCTGGTTCCATGACCGTAGCCCATAGCCACAAGGACTAATTATGGGAGCATGTACGAACATGGAATCAAATAGTGGTTGAGAAAAAGCTGCTTAAAAATACAGGTTTAAGTACAAGAAGGCGGAAATGTCAAAAACTAATGTTACCTGCTATTACAGCAATGAAACCCCGCCTCCTTTGGTATGATGTTGAGCGTTCCCTTTCTCCGACTGCAGTACTCAAACTATACACTTATCACAAATACGTTAAAAATCAAATCTGTGACCAGAAAATAGGTCTTGTGCGCACATTTGGCACTCGGTTCTAGCCAGCAAAAGCGCTTTCAAATTAAGTGGCAATACAGCAACTTTCTGCCGTACAAAACACAGCCACATTTACCAATTAATCAGCTGGCCATACAGAATCCGAGCCCACTAACATTTTACGTAAATAAAACTTAGAAAGCAACACACTGCCATACTGCACAACAGCCGGCGAAAGAGAACGCTAATATTTTGGAAACTTCAATGTCAGACAAACTGCAATTGCCAAAGTAGCAGTTTATATTCGGATTTGAAATCATGCTAACATAAAGCTCACGATCTAGTCAGAGCGTTACTCCAAAATTGACATGGAACCATTCCACTCTGAATTCCGTTTCGACACACACATCAGAAAGCATCGGTCAGAGAATCTGCAAGAAATTCATTGAATAACTACCGGAAACTGTTGCACTGCGCATCTGCAACAACTTCTAGCATCACCATTCAAAGGAAATCAAACAAATTCCAAGACGCCAACCATATGATGAGAATCTCAAAAACAGGCTATCAGAATCGAGTGGTTAACATGTCAGGCTAGCTATTACTTGATATGCAAATTTGGAACGTAACAAAAGCCACGCCGTCTAAAATTCACCTTCGTCTCCTATGAATAATCTTTGATCTATTCCTCAAGTGAACACATTCCAATATAAATCCATCCAAGTAAATGCGTGCATTTGATAAGCACTCAAATAAACTCCATCTATAGTAAGTCTGTTGAACAGCAAATAATGTCATTTCACAAAAATGACTGGTAAACAAACTGAAGAAGAATATCCCTCCTATGTAAGGAGCACCGCAATCGAATAATGAAAATTGGTTCAAACTCGCAGTTCAAATGAAATGTAAGTTGACACAATCTCAAAATTCGATCTGGCTGCGGTTTGATTACAATATCATAAGCCGAAACCGGGACCGAAAAAAACCTCGCAACCGGCAACGAAGCTTTCTCAGTCGCATGGTATATGTATTTTAGCCTGGTTCCCTGTCTCATTTTCGGTTGATTTTTCCTCATTACACATACGTACATGTTATCTATCAATGCTGACTTCGTTCGCTATTAATACAGTATAGTTTATTGGCAATAGGTTCAGCACAATTGGAGTATCTGTATCTGTACTAGTACTGGGAAAAATTCATACCGAACATCACACCCAGGTATGGTATACAATACAATTATATGGTTCGAAGTAAGTCTTATCTTGTCCGTGTAAGAGTAGTAACTGCAAGGCATGGGTTGTGACAGGCAGGCGATGCACGAAATCCTGCCAGAAATGGCTGAGGACTCCCAATGATTTCCGATTATCTGTCAGTGTCAATGACTTACAGGAGGCTGTGAATCATTATCAATGTGACTATGTCGTCTTCTGACTGTAAAGTTTAATACCCTCTTCTGTCAGCTCCGGGTCTTCTACTATATTTGCTATGTCGCATGCGCTTTGGGTTGTGAATGGCTTGTCTATGTTTAATCTGATTAGTTGGTTCTTCCAGTATTTGTCCAGTCTACGTTCAAATGCTTAGGTGGTACTGGCACTGATAACTACTTCGGGTAAGTCATTCCAAATGTCTACAACTCTGTTAGTGAAGAAGTTCTTGCTTATGTTCAGTCTTGAATGCTTTTTGAAGATTTTCATGGAATGTCCTGTGGTTGTACTGTTGGTGACTAATGGGATGCTTAGGCACACTGCCTCTGGGTCGTATTTGTTGGTTAGTGTCTTGTGGAGTGCGATCATTTCACCTCTTAGTCGACGATATGCAAGTGTTGGCGGGTTTATCAGTTTAGGTCTTTCTTCATATATGTGTTCTTGTAGACCAGGTACAAGTCTTGTCGCTAGAGCTGTTTAGTATTGATAACAAATTTTATTTTACATTCGGTACCGGTCTCGGTATTTTTGGTCCCAATTACCTCGGTATCGGTACGGTATCGGTATTGCATTGATACTATACTATACGTTGATAATATCTATAACTGTAGGTCAGTACAGTGTTACGATGGCTGGCTAGCCCAATGGTGACGCAAGAATGGGTTATATTCGGCTACATTACTTTACAATCACAGTGAATCCGAAAACAACCGAATGTCATAAAAAATAAATCATTAATTGCAATTGGTAAACTAATGTATACATATTCATTTTATATGTATATTTTTTTATGGCCGTACCACTATGTATAAAGATCATTTATTACATCAAAATCAATGATTCTTTTGACATAAAATGTCGCCTATTAGGAATACGGGAATCAGCAGTTGTGTTTACTAGAATTCTTCTAATATCTGCCATTCTCTATTTTCATTGGCTTGTACGGGAGAATTTATCCAATCAGAACAGAGAAATAATATTTCTCTTCAGAAAATTTTTTTAATGGAACTGTTTACTCTCGTATTGTGCATTAATTTTGTAATGCCGACCAACATTAAATGCTCCAAAACGGAATCAGAATTAAAATGAGATAAAGCGCCTCTTATGTTGGTAAGTCGCTGGCTCTTTTGCGATTGGAGGCGCCGTGTTCTCGCGAGATCTTATGCGTTAACGGGAGTTTGTTATCAAACGGGTAAGGATCATACCTAAAGTACAATACTTAGTTCCTATTGCACAATGATAATATATATACACCTGTGCAAAAGTTAAGCACCACCCTATTTTTACGCACATGCGAGGGTATATTCATGTGCTATGAAGAAAGCAATAGCATAAACATTTATGTACCCATCCATCTTAGTGCAAGAGGTAATAATGCAACTAGAGGAATGCTGATTATGATGGTGGGGAAACACTGTATGTTTTTGTTTGAACTTGAAAACGAGGCCTGAATATGGTTACGTTGACACAACTGACAACTATTGCCCTACAGTTGACACACGTGGCTAGATTGTCATTAATGGTGTCTGAAAACGAAGTTTAACATCTGTGCACGAGTTTGAGACTGTCATTATTAATACCGGGTATATCCACCTTGTGCCTGGATGACGGCCTGGACACGACGTCTCATGCTGGTCACCAACCGACTGATACGCCATTGTGGTATTCGTTGCCATTCAAGATGGAGTGCGTCTGTTAATTCCTGTAGGTTCTGCACAGGAGGATCCCTCCTTCTCACCATGTTTCCCAGAATGTCCCAGATATGCTCAATAGGGTTCATGTCAGGGCTCCTTGCTGGCCATGGTAGGGTTTAGATGGCATTCTGGCGGAGGTATTCATGCATAGCTCTAGCACGATGTGGTCGGGCGTTGTCATCCATGAATATAGGGTGGGTTCCAGGTGCATGATTTACAAAATGAGGGACCACAACTCTATCCAGTATGGAATCTTGATATCTTTGTCCATTTAGTGTTCCAGGTACAGTCAACAGATCCAGCTTACAATCAAATGAGATGCACCCCCATATCATAACGGAACCTCCACCAAATGGAACTTCTTCCATGATGTTACGTTGGTCGTACGCCGTGCGTCTGGACCTCCATACACGAGTTCGACCATCTGTGGCATGAAGCAGGAACCGACTTTCATCGGACCAGTGTACCCGTCTCCAGGATCTCATGTTCCAGTGTCTTCTTTCGTTGCACCACCTCAGACGCTCCTCTTTGTGGTGTGCAGTGAGGAGAGGACGTCTGACAGGTCTCCTAGCTTTCATGCCAGCAGCATACAGTCTCCTTTTGACGGTAGACATTGACACTCTATTGCGCGTTTCCCATTGCTGGCTGAGCACTCTGCTGTTGGTGAATGGAGATCTCCTAACAAGGCGTACTAGGGCTCGATCATCACGGGCAGTAGTCTTCTTCGGTCTTCCAGATCTAGGCCTGTCCTTCACCTCGTTAGTTTGCCCATGTTTTGCAATCAAACGACTGATTACAGTATGGTTAATGTTCAGCTGTCTGCCAATCTCTCTGCATGACATACCAGTGGTATGCATGCCTATGATTTGCCATTTCACACGATCACTTAACCTTCGTCTTGCCATAGCGGTTCACAATCAAGAGCTAATTCTCTCTGTACAAATAAACCACGGTCATGAACACAAAATTCCTAATCTTGTCGCCTAAATCTGTATGTAATGTTCTACACCTCAAACTGGACTTTTACATAACTGAACACGTGTGCTGTTTCCCGCCACGCACGGACATCAAGCGGCGTGAAGTCATGCATGCATGTGCATTTCGTACTTGGAATTATGTCAGCTAACGCGGGGACAAAAAGTATGGCAGCCTAGTTGTACCATCATGTTTCTACGTTCTATTGTTTTTGCTGGTGCTTAACTTTTGCACAGGTGTATAGTATTCAGAACATTTTGACAGAACTATGACAGCTCCATAGATCTATACAGATTAGATATAGCAGACAACTGTCCCACAGCAGTATTGACAATATAAACGCTGAATATTTTGAAAACTATTTAACAGAAGGTTGTTCAGAAGGCTGTTGCAGCCTAAAGCAGCAACAACTTTCTGTCAAATAGTTTTCAGAATGTTTAACAGCAATCCTTTGATGTAAGATATAAATCAATGACATAAGCCATTGACAGTTACTGGAGTTATATCACACCAAATTCTGATCGCCTCTTGTCTAAATATAGCTCTCCTATTTCCTGGACCTGCTGCTGCTGCCTTCCTCATTACTGGGAAATCCCCTAGCACATGTCATCTGCAAAGTGAAATTGAAGGCGTGAAAGGCTGACTGCCTCATAACTGGGAAACCCCCTACCGGTCATCTGCATTCAATACACAGCCAAAGCTGTGTATAGTGGACACTTGTTTTTTGGGCCAATAATATGGTGGTTCTTTGATACAGGTTCTTTACAAATTAAAGAATTCTTCTTTTTTTTACATAATATGACTGGAAGCCGTTGCTAACTGGTTTACAATAAATACCCATTGTATGTATAGCATTATACTAAAAGTCATTTTTGTATATGGAGGGTGTTCCATATGATAATTAGGAAAAAAGGTAGCCATTTTTATGGCAACTAAGTTGTATCAAGATTTGAATGTTCATGAAAGTTTGTAGTATCAGGTAGGATCTCTGTCTGTTGTTTGTCAACATGAACATAAAATCCGAATCAGTGTATTGGAGTCCCGTTGAGCTTTCTATGCGGGAATCCAAAAGTGGATTCCCATTGAAAAAATGTACAGGAATCCGAATTGATTCTGGTGAAATTTAGCGAATTTCGACCCCTGAATTCGAGCAAAAGATAATTTTTCAGATTTCTGATGAGTTTTAGCTATATGTTGGTTTAGATTTTAGAATATTGAATTTCTAAAAGCCTGGCAGAAAGCTTGATAGAAAATACATCTTTTCTGATTAATAAACGGGAGTTAACATCTCATTCTTGGATTATTAGAGAGCTTATTGTGATGCCATTCATTTCAATCAAAATTACCACAAACACCCACCCGGATGCATTTGGCATTTCCGAAAAAGTTGGTCCCGATCCCAGGATGATTCATAATACGGAAAAATTAGTTACCTCTCCGGGATGTAGAAATTGTTTGAGTGTAGCTTTCGTGACCGAGACTGTTAGTGCTGAAGAAGTGACTGAGATGGTCACGAAAGCTACACTCAAACAATTTCTACATCATGGAGAGGTAACTAATTTTTCCTTATTATGCATTTGGCATTGTTTTGCTATTAATCTGTAAATAATGGCTCCCATTTGTTGCTTCACTATCTATCCGCTATCTATCCGCTATCTATCTATCTATCTATCTATCTATCCGTCTGTCCATACATCCATCTATCGATTTGAGAAAAATATCATTGTTATTCACATTAGGGTGCCCTAACACACAACTTACTACCCGCCCCATGGCGTAAAACTTTCCAAAAAGGATTCTTAATTAAAAATACATAGACAGTTATAATACTTTAAAAGTATTACAGATGAGGTTAATCTGGAATAGTGATATCCACCGCAAGAATTCCTTACAACGTTCTGGAATCGATTCCGCTTGCAGGCATGTGACTATAGGTGTAAAACCTGTATGTTCCCTGTTCGAGAGAGGGAACTTAAAATACGTTGACCCTGTCTTGCATGGTATTTATGCCATGAGGGGTGTAATAGAATGTGGCCATGGTTTTGAATCTCTTGAACCAGTATGTCAGTAGTGACTACACTCTGATAATGTAAATTGTGGCAGAAAGCATGACATATTCTGCCTGCACTATGTTTTTTGATGTATCAACTTCCATCGAACAGACTTTAATGGCTCCTAGTCCTTAATCAAACCTCCCAAATATCTGCTCGATCTGTTTAGCAGTTTTGGAGATGTCGTTTTCACAAAATCTAATTCATCCAAGATGGCCACCAAACTATTTGGCCCAATCAAAAAAACTTGTGCAGCTGTTGCCATGGATGATATTTTATGAGTTTTGAAGCAATTTTGGAGAATAATTTTAAAGACATTTTAAAAACTCAGCCAAAATCCAAGATGGCCACCAACCAAGTTGGCTGATTGGCTTCCATTAAACAAACATAAGGATGCTTCCGGCGAAATATAATTGTAATTGCTTCTTGAGAAGTCATTTAAAGGAAAAATTGATGGACAATGGATGTACACACAACGGATGGTCACCATGGCATAAAGTTCACTTACCGTTTTAGGCCAGGTGAGCTAAAGATTGGTGGGAAAATTGGAGGCATTAAATCAGTCAGTCAGTGAGTAAGTCGGTTGGTGGGTCACAGGGTGGCTGGGTCAGTCAGTTGGTGGGTCAGTCGGCCTGTGGTGTTGTTGGTGTGCGTGCATGCATGTTGTGTTGGGTGTTTGTGCATGTACAGGTGTGTTGGTGGTGGCTGGGGTTGGAATAGGTGGGTGAGGAGGGATGGGTTGAGGGATGAGTGAGTGAGTCGGTGATTCAGTGAATGAGTGCCAGTCACTGACTGACTCATGACTCACACACGCCCCCACCCTCTCCCTCCCTCATCACCGACCTACATATGCATGACCGAGCAACATTAAAATCTTCTAATTTGTTACACACAAGCTAGTCCGAGCCTGCTCTGACTCAAGCCTCCCCTGTGTGACAGATATTTGGACAGAACGGCGAGTCGGGAGAGGCAGAGCAGCTTTTGTGTTCAAATGTTGGAGAAGTATGGCCCCCGCTTGGTACAGTAGCGTGCCTCTTGGAGGAGATAGTCGGACAGACAGTTGGAAGAACAGGGAATGGCCATTGTAATATTTCCTCCATTTTTTCAAAACATGTGAGGATAACCAGCTAGATTGGTACTAATAAAACCTGTAATGTTTGCACTTCATTCTAAAATGGGATAGTAGACACCATTTGAATCACTGTCTTCTCATATTAGCTTCAACACAAATGATTGTCATGATTGTGACATTTTCCGTCCCCCAAAAAGATAGGTGATGCGGATCTAGACGTTGTATGGACTATGGACTGAAATATCATAAAATACTTTGTGCTATGGATTCGCTAGTTAGGATCTAACATGTCTAAAGAGAGATGGTCAATATTTAATTAATTATTTTGCATATGACTGGTTCGCTAACCAAGCCAGTCATTCCAGTGTTGAAGTTAAAAAAATATTCTCTTGGCTTGCATATATATGAACAATCATGAGCAGATTTTTAATTTTCTTGTCAATGTTGAGCTTTAATGATTTAATGTACTGCACTCCATAGAACAGTCCATGGGGTATTAACCCTTATCAGGGAGAATATTCTTTAGAATGTCTGAAATATTGAGTTTAATATTTTGAAAATAACTTGAGTGGAAGATGTTGCCACCCACATATATGCATTCAGCGGCATCTAGTTACGTTTTTACCATGACTTCTAGTTTTCAAAAGCAGTAATTCTGGGCCTGGAACATTTCGTGAAGAAGGGTTCAGGGCAAGATAGTTCTAGTACGATCAGACAATTCAAGAGTTGTGGCTTACATAAAGCGCCAGGGTGGAACGAAATCTCTCAGTCTCTGTATGATGACATGGAAATTGCTTTGCTGGTGCCTAAATCACATGATCACCTTGAAAGCAGTTCATATTCTGGGAAAGCTAAATCTGCTAGCAGATTCATTGAGCCGACGGATGAGTATTTTGCCAACGGAATGTGTGGCAGATCGTCTGTTCAACCACTGGGGGAAAACCAACAGATTTATTGGCAACGAAGAAGAATGCAAAGATGACAACGTACGTCTCCGATTCCAGATTCGAGCGCTATCGCAACAGGTGCGCTAGCTATCAGCTGGGAGGGAATATATGCATATGCATACCGGCCAGCAATCCTGATTCCAAAAATTCTTCAAAAAAGGAGAAATGCGAAGTGCTTCTTATCGCTCCGAATTGACCAAACCGATCATGGTATACAGATCTGCTGAAACTTGTGGTCTGCAATTCGGTTCCTCTGCCTCCGATAGACAATATTATCTTCCAGGGCAAGTCCCTTCACAACAATCCGTCAATCTTCAAATTGACTGCATGGATGTTGGTCACTGAATCCGCAATTAAAGAGGGCTTTTCTGAGCAAGCAGTCATATTTGTGGCAAAAGCCAGAAGTGGGTCGACCTCCAGAGCATATAAGTATAAAATCAACAGATCTGCAGAATGTTGCTCAAAGAAATGTATTAATCCATTGGATTCATCTATTCAGGTAGTCGCCGGTTTCCTGTATGATGCCTACAGTGTTAAGCCTAATTCTATTGCTTGATATAAGTCAGCTTTAAGGTCTGTTATCCCTTGCTTGGCTAATAGGGGAAGTGATGAAGTAAGTACATTAAATACTTTAATTAAAGGCATGGGTAATCTAAGACTGAGAAATCCACCAGCGATTAATAATAATAATAATAAGTACATTTATACTCCGTGAAACTCCATGCAGTAGCATGCTCTAGGTGCATACAATATGAGAAAACATTAAATTTAATTTAATGAATAAGATTGAGTGAATAGGAATGTTTTTAGACTAGATTTGAAAGTGGACAAGGTAGGAGACAATTTAAGGCTTGTAGGGAGATTGTTCCATTCAGTAGCAGCGGTAAAAGAAAAAGATCTTTGCGCATATGTTGACATTTTTGCACTAGGAATTTTGAGCAGATGCTTATTTTCAGATCGTAGCGAACGGCCGGGAGAATATGGCTGCAGAAGGTCAGACAGATAGGTCGGTGCCATATTATTTATACATTGATAGGGCAGGCAATCTACGCAGGCAAGCGTAGATCTTATACCGAATTCTTTGAGTTATTGGTAGCCAATGTAAGTCGTATAGCACGGGGGAGATGTGCTTATATTTGCCACAGAGGGATACTATCCTAGCTGCGGCGTTTTGGACTGATTGAAGCTTCTGAATGAGTTTTTTTGGCGCACCTGATAGCAGGTTGTTGCAATAATCTAGCCTAGATAAGACCAATGAAGCTACAAGTTTAGTGGTAGCCTCTTTAGTCAGGTACTTTCTGATGTTACTGATGTTTCTCAGTTGAAGAAAGCACACCGTGCAAAGATTATTGACTTGCTTATCCATACTAAGCTCGCAGTCCAAAACAACCCCTAGGTCATTTACCTTACTAGACAAACTAGCAGGGCAATAGTGATGGCATCGAGCTCAATTTTTGCACGCCTAATAGCTGGACCCACTAGCAGTATTTCTATCTTATCATCGTTAAGCTTTAGCATATTAGTGTTCATCCACGTTTTTATATCTTGACAGCAGTCTGTTATCTGTTTGACGGCTTCGGACGCAGCGGGTGCTGATGGCTGGAAACTGTTTATAAGCTGAGTATCATCAGCGTAGAAATGGTGCGACAGGCCGTGATTGTCTATGACTGATCCCAGCTGCTTCGTGTAAAGGCTAAATAATACAGGTCCCAGTATGGATCCCTGTGGCACACCACACGTGAGTTCAACTGGAGTAGACTGGATACCGTTAACATAGACTGAGTGATACCTGTTAGTTAGATAAGAATGGAACCAGTCCAAAGCAAGTCCGGTGACTCCAAATTCATCTGTCAGACGTGCGAGGAGATTCTTGTGGTTGATTGTGTCGAATGCGGCGCTGAGGACCAGCAATAGTAAGAGGGCTACATTGCCTTTATCTACGTCCCAACGAATGTCATTCAGGACTCTGAGCAGTGCTGTCTCAATACTATGTCCGTGACGATAGGCAGACTGGAATGGTTCCAGTAGGTTATGAGTAGATACATGGTCGGACAGTCGCTGAAACACAGCACGTTCTATGATCTTGGATAGGAAGGGCAGATTTGACACTGGCCTATATTTTTTTAGATTGTCCTCGTCAAGACCTGATTTCTTCAAGAGAGGGTTAATGAGCGCATACTTGAAGACTTTCGGCATAGTACCACTTGCCAAACTCGAATTTACAAGTGCAGTGATGACAGGCAGTAGAATGTCAATATGCTTGTATATCATCTTTGTAGAAAGTTGGTTTGGAGTGTTTCAAAAGCAACATCACATCGTTTTCAGAGAAAGGTTTGAGGCTTGCGATACATTCGTTGCTGAAACCATGGTGTTCAACTCCTCTGACTGCACCGAACACGACACCGATTCCGTCTTGGAGTTTATCTCTAGTGCTTCAAGTTCTAGTTCTGTACATATTGTGACATTAAATTCAAATCCAGTGTATTACTGCGTTGAATTCTCAACCTATCAGAATATTGATTTAAAATAGAGATCTAGACTTAGATTATCAAACTGCTGTTACATGTATCTGTTTATTTAGTTGACCTTAAATGTCTATGTAAATCAATACTCTGAGCTAGGCTGTCTTCCACACTCAGCTCATATACAGGTGTTGTAACATTGCTCTCACAATGGAAAGCAATTCTTGATATATAGCTAAAGCTAGATTGATCGGTCGATTACACGTCATCGCCAATCCCCACATTCAAACCGCTTAGACCTTTTGACCACCACCCCCCCCCCAGGGGAGGAGCCAAATATAAATGTCCTTTTGCACTCCACAATCATATGGATAACTCACATACCAAATTTGATTGAATTTCATCAAACGGTGTCAGAGGGCATTACAATCAATTGGTGGGGCTAAATGTAAATGTTCTGATCCACTCCACATTGATATCAAGGGTAACTTACATACCAAATTTGTTTGTATTCTGTCAAACAGTTTCGGAGGAGTTGCATTATAATTAATATCTTGACCTTTTGACCCTCCATCCCTCAAAGGGGGTGGAGCCAAATATGGGTAACTCACATACCAAATTTTTTTGTATTCTGTCCAATTGTTTCGGAGGAGTTGCATTACAATCAATTTTTTTTACCTTTTGACCCCATCCCCCACCACCCCTGGGGTGGCACCAAATATAAATGTGCTCATCCACTCCACATTGATATGGGTAACTCACATACCAAATTTGCTTGAATTTCGTCCAACAGTGTCAGAGGAGTTGCATTACAATCAATTTCATGACCTTTTGACCCATCTCCTGCCAACTGGGGGCGGGGCCAAATGCAAATGTGCTCATCCACTCCCCATTGATATGCGTAACTTACATACAAAATTTGGTTGTATTCCGTGAAACAGTTTCGGAGAAGTTGCATTACAATTAATTTCTTGACCTTTTGACCCCCATCCCCCACCCAAAGGGGACGGGACCAAATGTAAATGTGGTCATCAACTCCACATTGATATGGGTAAGTCACATACCAAATACTGTTATATTCTGTCCAATGGTTTCGGGTGAGATGCATTGCAATCAATTTTTTTACCTTTTTACCTCCATCCCTCACCCACCCCTGGGGGCAGGGCCAAATGTAAATGAGCTCATGTACTCCACATTGATATGGGTACACATACCAAATTTGGTTGAATTCTGTTCAATGGTTTCCGAGGAGATGCGTTATAATCAATTTCTGCAGGTTAAAATTTGACCTTTTGACACACACCCCCCCCCCCCCCCCCCATATCAAATTTGGTTGAATATTGGAGATTGAAAATTATTATTTAGTTTTGTAATCGTCCACGGTCATATTTTAAAGAATAATCGAATAATAATTGAATGTGACGAAGCTGGTTATTGTCTCGTTATTTTTCTGCATTTGTTTTGAGCAGTACTGATTCTTATTTTATCCAAATCATATGATTATTTGCAACTGCAAAAAAACAATTAAATGTTTAATAATAACAAAAGTTTATTTTATATTATTTTTCAGAAAGTAAAGTGTTAATAGCTCGTCTGGAAATTGAGCAGAATATTGAATTGAGTCTCAAGACATTGCAGAAAGGTATGCTACGTTGTGTGCTAGTGTCATTTTAATATTCAATAAGTTTTAATACCATACATATATCATACATATAGGCAGAATTTGGTTACCAATCAACTCGATTGATTCGGATAGGATCCATGCAATGTAGTTGGTAGATGGAGAACTTTTCATGTTCCTTAGTGAAAGCTGAACATTGCTTATATGCTATCAGTATTGGATCTGGATAATATTAATATTCATATGGTAACTCAAACGTTCTTACTAAATCCCAGGATGCCCGATCCCGAAAGCTCCCGAGTATTCACGAACATGTCTGATTCCAAATACAGTACCATGGTTAACTGGTACCACAGTACAATACTCAATGACATCTAATATAGACTTTGCCGAGGCACATGGCGAGCATGATATGTATAATGTATCTCTGTGTACACAATTCATTTTTGTTGCCTTACATACCAACATTAAATTCAGATGAGTGACTGCTATTGTCACTTCATGCGGGAGCTGATTCCAGGCCACCATTGTCCTCTGAAAGAAACTATTTGTACCGATCTACTCTGGGTTGGTATATGTAGAGTGAAAGACACACTGATATGTCACTAAATCACGTTGATCATAACAGTAGGGTGAATTTGCCACAAAATTGGTAGCCCTTCGCTGTATTGCTATCTTCTGTATGAGGTATGTCTGATGTGGGTCCAAGATGTGGCCAACATACACACTTGCCACCCTAACTGTAATCATATTCTCTACCCGTTCAGCTGTTGTGGACGTAGCTGTAGGGCTCGGCGTAGCAATCTCAGGAGGCATTGTGCCTTGGAACATTTGGTGTTAATGTGCTTATCACACTTCAATTTGTTGTTTAGTTCTGCACTGCAGAGTAGTTCAAAATCGGCCATAACCAAGTTCGCCTGAATTTTCTCCAGAAATATGCTGTTCACAGATATGCAACTAGTTGATAATATTAATACTATCAATGAAATTCTTAACTAGCACCATGTAGTAGATGAATATTTGGATGAATTTATGAAATATTTGTGTTTGATTTCTAAAACTAGCAAGAAAATATATCGTATTTGACTGGTTATATTGTAATGTAAGCGGCCAACATAAAATGATCCAAAACGAAATGGGATGTACGAGAAATATTGCTTGAACACCGGACAATTAAAATAAGTTAGACCCCCTTCTTACATGTTTTATGTTGGCGAACCAGTCAGTGGCAGGCAATAACGGGAACTCAGGAAGGGTAGATCACATTGCTGAATCGCATTTCCGAGTCCAGGATATTTATATATCCGAGTACTTGCTCTAAATTCTCTTGTGATTGGAGGCGCAAGACACTTCTTTAAAATTTGATTTAACGCGAGCTTATTCTTAATATCATGTGATTTAATATATTTTCAGGAAGACACTTTATGTCAATTTTAGGATTAATTTTGATGGAATAAACGATCTTTATTAAAGGAGAAAAAACTAATTTAAAGGAATCACCAGTCTGCATGATTAATCCCAATGGGATCCAGCGTATGTAATTGATGTATCCAGTACTGTTCTTGTTCTTTTCTGATATGTGTTTTTTCAGGATCCTGAGGGTCGTGAGGTAGAACTTTTATGATCTTGTAACTTACATCTTGTCCACTGTGATTTGGCAGATTAAAGTGTTGTGCTACACGTGCGTCTTTGTGTTTTTTGATATCCCTTAAATGTTCTTTAAGTTGTATCTGGAATTCGTGTTTGGTTTCTCCAACATATTGTTTGTGGCAGGATGTGCATGTAAGTAAATAGATGATATTGCGTGTGTTGTAATATGTTTTAACCGTACATTTATAAGTACGGCCTGTGTGTGTGCTTGTAAAGTCATGGTTGTTGTCCATATGTTGGCAGAAAAAAACGTGTGCATAGATCGATAGGGTTTTGGAAAGTCCTTGGTATCCTGTGCTGGCAGGGTATTCAAATTTGGCACAAACCGGTGTGTCTTTAAAAGTAGGATTTTTCCTGTAGCCAAACATTTGTAATTCAGAGAACGTTTGTCTACATTTTGAGCTACTGTTGAGTATATCCCAGTGTTTGTTGATGATGTTCCGTGCTTTATGGCTATGAGTGTTGAAATCCATGATGCACGGAATACGTTTGTTGGTAATGTTGTTCTTAGTTTTAGGCAACAGAAGGTCAATTCGATTATGAGAGCAGGCTTTCTGATAATTCTGGAGAAGAAGATTGGGTGGGTAGTCTCATTGTTGGTAATGCTTTATCAACTCATGGGCATGTGTGTGGAAGTCTATTTCCTTGCTACAAATTCTGCGTAGACTGAGGAATTGTCCGTATTGGTTTGAGTTTTTCGTAGACTGTGGGTGTGCTGAGCTGTAGTGTAGATATCCATGTGTATATGTTGGTTTACAATATAAATCAAAGCCGATCGAACGGTCCGTATCTATATATACATATGTGTTAAAAAAAAGCTGATTTTCATGTTTGATTTCTCAGCAGTGAATTTAATTGAGGGATGTGAGCTATTCATGTGGTGAATGAATTCATCAAGTTTTTGTAGTACTACAGTCCAGATCATAAATATATCATCGATATATCTAAGATATAATGCTGGTTTATGTGGTGCTTAGTAAGCAGTTTCTTTTCTAGTTAGGCCATGAAAATGACCATATGTATTCTGCGGCTGTAGTAGTCGAAACATCCTACAGCTGCAACCGGTCCTTCTTCGCTTTTGCCTACTGTGTCTTGTCCTCAGCCAAAATCCTTAGCTTCATCAGGTCCATTCTTGACTTGAGTGTACCGAGTCTTGCTTTCTTGAGGTTACGTCGTAGCATGCTTAGCAGATTTATGCAATGACGTCCTCTCCTGGCTTTGTATTTGCTGGCTCCAGTAGGGCGAATTCCAAGGCTCTCTGTGCTGGTGTCTCTTCTGGTATCCTTAGCACATGGCCAAACATGGACAATCTTTGCTCGGCGACTTTTACAGACAGCGGCGATGTATTACACATCTTGTCTGTCTGGCCATCGGTGTCCATTGAAGGTGCGTAGGTGTTTGCGGTGGCGGGCATCGAGTTTGTTTAGAGCTCCCTTTGGAGCTGCCCAGCTGTTACAGTTATACAGCATCAAGGATACGCAGGTTGCATTGTATAAACATAGCCTCTTTATCAAGGGCATCTTTGATCTATGAATCCATAACTTCCAGAAGGATTGGATAACTGTTCCCCATGACGCAGCGTGCAGGAATGTCATCAGGACTGCAAGGCAGTGAGCCCAGGATTTTACTCTTCTCCATGGTTCGCCGCCACGAAGTTGGTCGTCATTTTCTATTGGTTCATGCTTTGTCGAAAGGTATATGTGGGTGAACTCTGTTTTGGATTCATTCATAAAGAGATTCTCAATTTTTAGTTTGCTTGCAGCTATTGGGAGAAGTTCGTCAAGGAGTTTCTTTTCCTCGTCTATGAAGTCCATATCGTTGGCATATTCCATCTCTAGCGGCATGCCCAGTATTGACACTGGGGGGTTTGGTCATGTGGAACTTTCCCGCACAGATTTCAATGCGGCAGCAAGGTAGCAGGGGAAAAGCACTGGAGATAGACCATCTCCTTGTGGGGAGCCGATTGATGTCTCAAACTCTACAGACTTCACTGACTTGACTCGTACTCTCACCTTGGTGTCTGCAAGCAGTAGTCTCACTAGTCGTAGCTCATCTTCATTGCAACTGGCCTGGCGTAGTACATCTAGGATCTTTGAGCGTTAAATTGTCTCGAAGGCTCGTGACATGTCAATGCCCATTTTGTGGAAGTCCCAGTGTTTGGACATGAATACCGACACAAGCATGCGTTGAGCCCATACAATGTCTGCGCAGCTGCGTCCACGTTTGAAGCCACTGACATGATCCGGTGAAGTAATCTATCTTGTCTCGGATGCGGCATAGAGTAACATTGGATAGGATTTTCCGTTTGCTGTTGAGGAGCACAATGGGCCGCAGATTGTCTGGGGGCCCAGATGGCTTCTTGGGCTTGGGTAGTGCGATAAGGGTGCCTTGGCCTACAGCGTCGATGGGAACTGGGAAGGTGGTGCATAAAAGCTGAATTGATTAGGTGCGTGATCGGTTTTGAGATAATGTCACTTGCATATTTGAATAGTTCATTGCTCATGCCATCAGGTCCAGATGTACATCCATTTTTCAGGGCTTTAAGTGCCTTCTCAACTTCTGCTGTTTTAATTGGTGTTAGTAATGGCCTGGGGTCTCCTGAGAATGGGAGCAAGGACTCATCATCATTGTCAGTGGTTTGTTCCTTGAACCATTCTCGGATCGCCTCGGCTTTTACCTGGTCAGTCCTGATAAAGTGTCCTTCAGAGTTGTGTACAGTGAGTGGTGGTGTGTAGTCAGTAACTCTCAGGGCTCGGGCTGCCCAAAACATTTTGTGACAGTCATCTGTGGCAGTGATTTCATCTGCTAGGGAGTCTGCCTGTTGAATAGCAAGATCTTTTAAGCATTCGCTAATGTGGTTCAGAATAATATTGCGCTCCCGCGTAGTTTGGTGTGGTCTTCACTTTGGCCACTTTGATAGGTAGTGTTTACCGATAAATTCAAAGTTGTTGCATTTTAAGCCTAGGGGTAGTAGGTTTAAGAGTGATCTGAGAGATAGGTTGCCCGCCATGCCAAATTGGCATATGTGCTGGGCAATGGCTTTGAGGCCTTCCCCATGCGGTATGTTTGTGTATAGGGATGTAACATCTAACTAGAATGGTGTGTTCAGGTAGTTTTCCGAATTTTTCCAGTTTATTGATGAAATCTGTGTTATCCCTGACGTATGAGGGGATATCTACTAGATGTATTTTCAGGTGTTCATCTATGAAGCTGCTGATATGTTCAGTTGGGCAGCCATTGCCGTTGATAATAGGTCCCCCTGGTGTGTGTTTAACATTTTTGTGGATTTTCAGAAGGAGATAGAAACGTGCGGTGCATGGGTTATCTATTCTTAATCCATTCGTTATATCTGTGGCAATCTCGCCATTTAGTACAAGCCCTGTGATGGCTGTTTCGACTTTTTCTGCATGTTTTGTAGTGAGATTTTCATTGGTTTTCATGTAATAGCGTGTGTCACCTAATTGTTTAAGCGCTTCAGTGTTGTAGTCTTCTGAGTTTAGGACTACAGTGGCTTTCCCTTTGTTCACCTTTTTTATGACAATTGTGTTGTCTAAAGAAAGGTTTTGTGATACTTTTCTTTGTGAGATAGAGATGTTTTCTTTATAGTTACAGCGGTGTTTCTGTTTGTTAATGTCATGTTTAACTTTTTTGATGAAAGTGTCTAAGACATGGTCGTTGCCAGGTGGGGGTGTCTACTTGCTGTCTGGTTTGAATTTCTTTCTAAGAGTGTCGGTGAATGCAGATACTGGTGCAGGTGGTTGTGTAGTGACTAATGTTTGTGTGTTATCAGTCCTCCACTGATCAGGTGGATGTTCAAATTGTAGTTTACGGTGGAGTCTTCTAAAGAACCTGTTTAGGTCAAAGTGTAATGTGCCCATGTTGAGTTCAATTATGCTTGGGCTAAATCCCAGTCCCAATCCCAATACATCTATGGCATCTTCACTGAGATTTTTCTCAGAGAGATTTATAACAAAGCGTTTGTTAGCAGATTCAGGAGGTTTCTTTTGAAGGGGTTTTGTTTTTTTGTTCTTATAAAAACCTTTTTTGAAAATCAGGAACTGATTTTCTGGATCAGATACTGTTGGTATGTACTTCAGCACTCCATCCGTTTGAGCAGGTCATACACTTTGTTTAGTGTGTTGAAGTTGTTCTTTCTGACCGGTTACACGAGTAGGGAAAGTGTAACTGGCCAGGAGAGTATAAAAGGAAGTGCCAAACCAGGTAACGGCATTCGGATTTCGATCCAACCTGATCAAGCGTCAGAAAAAGAAAGCAGCCAAGACCAGTTTCAAATTGATCTTTATTAAAGGGTACGCAATATATTTAAGCAGTTCAATTTAATAATTTCACTTCCGCGATGATATTTTTGAGGTATACATTAAATATAGTCACAACTCGCAAGGTGGCAAGAATTTGTACCGGGAATTGTGTTAATTTTTCTTGGTATCTTAGAAGCTCAGAAATGTTTAAAAATTCAGAGAGAAAAAACGTGACTAAGTTTTATCCTTGTATATAGTGCACACTAACTTTTTAGAACATTTAAATTGAGCAAAAATGTGCAGACTATTTATGGGTGTGTACGGTAACCCTTTTAATCCTTAAAAAGTATACTTTCATTTTGTAGGATGCATAGCATATATCCAGTTGAATATTTTGAAATATGACTGGAAGGCAGCAATGGCTTCCAATCATATTAATTTCAAAATATTCAACAGATTTTATGTTTGTTTGCCATGAAATTGAGATACATGTAATTTATCTTTGAAGGGGTTAAGCTTGAAAGCAATGTATTTAACATGTTCTACATTAGTGAATCCTAAATTGTTATCCCCACGATTTTTTAAGAAAAGGTGGGGATTATGTGATGCGACCCATGTGTGTGTGTGTGCGTGCGCGCGCGCGCCTGCCTGCCGGCCGTCTGTGCACTTATCGATTGTAACACATCTCCTTCTAGACCGTTTAAGATAAAACCTTGGGGATGATTATACCTATGGGCAAGGATGTGCATGTTCTGACCCCCCCCCTCCGGGGCTGGGTCCAGCGGGTCAAAAGGTCAAAATTGGCCAGTAATTATCGATTGTAATGCAACTCCTCCTAGACCATTTCAGATAGAAACTTGAAACTTTGGGGATTATTGCACATATGGACAGGGATGTGCATGACACTTTTGTAATTTTGGTATGACCCCAGGGGTATGGCCCTGGGGTGGGAAATGTGGGGTAACAAAAATTGTCCAAAGGTTGCATATCATTTTCAAGCCAATTATGAGTAGACTACAGTACAAGTCATTATTTTGATCTTGGATCAAACTGAGGGTAGTGGCGGGGTCAAATGTGGGCACCAATCGATTGTAACGCAACACCTAGACGATTTCACATAGAAACTTGAAACTTTGGATATGATTACACATATGGCCAGGGTTATGCATGGCACTTTTGAAATTTTGTTATGGACCCCCTCAGGGGTTGGGAACTGTGGGTCAAAAATTAAATTTATCCAAAGGTGGTCATGTCACATATCATTTTTAAGCCCATGAGTAGTAGACTACAGTACAATGAATTATTTTGATCTTCGGTCAAACTGAGGGTAGGGACAGGGTCAAAAGGTCAACCAATCGATTGTAACGCAACTCTTCGCACACCATTTCAGATAGAAATTTGAAACTTTGGGGATAATTACTATAAACTACATTTCAAGGAATTTATTGTGTTTTGGGTCAAAGTGAGTGTAAAGCTCGAAATGGTGAGTGCGTGGGGATTTGCAATTTGTCAAAGCATAAAAATTTTGCTTAGTAAATCTCCATTTGTAGGCCAAGAGTAGACTATTTTTTTTAATTTACTATTGAAATGACTGGTTCATTTATTGAGCCAGTCATTTCAGTGGTAAAATTTCAAAAAATAGTCTTCTCTTGACCTGCAAACGGACGTTTCTCAAAGCCACTGCAGAGGCCTGTTTTAGCTGCCTTGGCAATTAAAGGGTTAAGCTGTCAATGGTCCATAGACATGTGATTGTTTCTCTTGTTTATCATTTCAGCCCAGCATGAGCAGCGTTTAAAGCAGCTGAAGGAGAAGCTAAATGCATTAGCTGAGGATGACTGGCGTTACCCAAATGTGGATAAACTGATTGGATTTCATTGACCCGGCTAATAGTCATTACTTACAGTAATATACATGTACGATTGAAGGACGCGATCTCAGACAGTTGTCATTCAGTGACTATGAGGCGGCTTGTTAAAGCCCTTGTTACATATATAGAGGTCTGTGGAAGCGTTTTATAAGTCAGATCTCTTCAGTGCCCACCTTCCTGAATGCCCATTTGAAGGCCAATAAAAGACTTTTTGAAAATTTTCAGTAGAATGGCTGACTCAATTACAGTCATTGCAGTCACAATTTTTGAAAAATAGTCTTCTTAGCCTGTAATTGTCCAACAGAAGTGTCAATTGTTACCAATCTTGATCACTCGTGTTAAGAGAATGAATCAGTTATCTGCCTTAACCGTTTTACTGGTAAAGCTGACCAAAACTGGCCTCCGCTATTTCATTGGCGAATGTACATTTACAGGCCAGGGAAAAGTACATTTGAAAATTTACCACTGGAATGCCTGCCTCTAAGCAGATATTCCAAGTTTCTTGGCCAGATTTGATCATTAACCCTTTAATGATCAAATTTGGCCGAGAAAATCTAAATATTTGTATATTGAATGTCCATTTGCAGGCCAAGAGTGGACTATTTTTGAAAATTTACCACGGGAATGACTGGCTCGGTTATCGAGGCAGGCATTCCAGTGGTAAGTTTTCAAAAATAGTCTTAGCCTGTAAATGGGCATTCCTTAACACCACTACAGAGGCCGGTTTTGGCCGGCTTGACCATTAAAGGGTTAAAGACACTAGCTTCTGGTTCTGGCACTTCCAGATAGTTCAGCGCTACACCTATATTAAATCTGCACATGCTTATAATAGGGCATTTATGTTGGAACTTGGAAATGTATTTAGGACAACTTCCAGTCAAATTATTCAATATAATAGAATTTATCTGTAAGAGTTAATTGGTTAAAGAACAGATGTTTGGATACAACAGGAATTTTCCAGAATAGGATTGATTGATTATATTCATCGCTAAGCGGAGCAGGGGTATTATGTTTTCGTCCTGTGCGTATGTACATACATACATCTGTCTGTAGTTATGTCTCAAAGATCTTGTCGCTGCTACGCCTACCGTTTGAGAGAGAATAGTTTGAAACTCGACAGTATGATTGTACACTTACCAAAGATGTGCTTCATATAATGTTACAATCTTTTCCAAGTCCACCGCATCCGTCCGTAGGTACGTACATACCTACGTACCGCCTACAGTTTGAGAGAATTGTTTGAAACTTGACAGAATGATTATACACCACCCAAAGATGTGCCTAATGTTAAATTTCTTTCCATTGATCCATCCCGTGTGTCCATACATACATTCATCCCTGAAAATCTTATCGCTGAACTCCTGCAGTTTGAGAGGGAATTGTTTGAAACATGACATGATGGGTGTATACAACCCGAACATGAGCATAATGTTGAAATCTTTTACAGCGCTCCATTCTGTAAGTACATGCTCCTGCCTGACCCATACATCCCGGAAGGTTCGTCGTTGAAACTCATACAGTTTGAGCGAGAATTGGGGGAAAACATACCTTCCCCCTATGCATAACATCATTTCCCTAGTCTTGTATTCACTAGAACCAGTTGTCATAGCATCCAGACTAATACTGCATTAACGAGCCTCCAGATCTCTCTTCTTACATATACCTCCGTATTGCTTTCATTAGATGGGATTAGACATTTGCGCTCCATCTGTCTATCTTTCTGTCCAACCTTTGGTTTGCCACACTTTATTTGCACCTCACAGCTTGTATAAGTCCATCTGTCTGTCAAATTTTTTGATATCTTTGCCAAATCTTCCTGTGTCGCACCTATAGTGTGCTCATACACCTATAGTGCGCTTGCTTCTTTCTATGTGATTCAAGATAATGAATTGAATCGTGGTACATTATATAAAGATACAAATTAATTTCAAATTTCAAGTGTTTTAGTTAATTTTTATGGGAGTTATTTCCCCTTTTTACTGATAAAGTAATAAAATATCAGTTTTCCAATCCTCTTTCCTCTTCATATCAGGATAATTAATTGGAGCCTTGTACATTCCTTTATTATGTACAGTTAGTGATCAGGGTTGAATTTAATTTTATTTGCAAATTTTTTATGAGGTTATAAATGCATACCCTCTGCCATTATGTAATATGTGATATGAATATCAGTATTCATGGCATTCCTTTGCTATTATTAGCTCACCTGGCCAGAATGGCCAAGTGAGCTTATGCCATGCCAACCGTCCATCGTCTCCATCCGTCCGCCCGTCAACTTTTTTCTTTAAACGACTTCTTCTCAAGGCCGATTTCAATTATATTTGGCAGGAAGTATCCTTATGGCATAGGGATCCAAGTTTGTTCAAACAAAGCCGATCGGCGAATTTGGCCGGTGGCCTTCTTGGTGGCCGTCTTGGATTTCAGCCGTTTTTAGGAAATGTCTTTAAAAATCTTCTCCGAAACTGCTTGGTGGCTTGAAGCAAACCCCATGAAATATGATCTAGGGCAAGGGCTGAACCAAGTTTGTTCAAGGGAACTTTATTGGTCCCATGGTTTGGTGGCCATCTTGGTTGACCTAGTTTTAGCGAAAACGTCTTCTCCAGAACCGCTGAAGGGATTGGGCTGAAATTTGGCAGATATGGTTAGGGAGTAAGGGCCATTAAACTTTGTTCAAGGGAAGTTGATCTGTCAAAAAACATGGCCATCGTGGGACAATCAGTGTGTTTGGTGGCCATATTGATTTTTTTTATTTGATGTATTTTGAGGCTGAAATTGGGTTGATATGTGTTTTTGGGTATTCTGATCACAAATTTGCTGTCGGATAAAGGGTTTGGCAGCCATCTTCGATCATTTTCCCGCCAAAAGCTCCCATACTAAAGCAATGGGAAATTTAAAATGTCTTCTAGAACTACTGGGCCGATTTCAATTATTATTGGCAGGAAGCATCCTTAGGTTGTAGAGATTCAGGTTTGTTCAAACAAAGCCAATCAGCCAATTTGTCTGGTGGCCATGTTGGATTTTGGCCCATTTTTATACCCCGCCTGGGGAGGAAAGTTATCGAAATCAACGATAATCCGAAATCCAAGATGGCTGCCAGCCACTGGTGGCCATCTTGAAAATTGCTTTCCGGATGATAACTCTGTTACCGTTTATCGGATCACATTGAAACTTCATAGGGTGGTGGGACTAGGCCTGGGAAAGAAACCTATCGAAATCGACGATGATCCGAAATCCAAGATGACCGCCAGCCACCGGTGGCCATCATGAAAATTGGTTTCCGGATGATAACTCTGTTACTGTTTATCGGATCGCTTTGAAACTTCATAGAGTGGTTGGACTAGGTCTGCGGAAGAAACCTACCGAAATCGATGATGATCCAAGATGACCGCCAGCCACAGGCGGCCATCTTGAAAATTGGTTTCCGGATGATAACTCCGTTACCGTTTATCGGGTCGCTTTGAACCTTCAGAGTGGTTGGACTAGGACTTGGGAAGAAACCTATCGAAATTGATAATGATCCAAAGTCCAAGATGGCCGCCAGCCACAGGTAGCCATCTTGAAAATTGGTTTCCGGATGATAACTCCGTTACCGTTTATCGGATCGCTTTGAAACTACATAGTGTCTGGACTAGGTCTCAGGAAGAAAGCTATCGAAATCGACAATGATCCGAAATCCAAGATGGCCACCAGCCACCGGTGGCCATCTTGAAAATTGGTTTCCTGATGATAACTCTGTTATCATTTATCGGATTGCTATGAAATTTCATAGTGTGTTTCAACTACCTCTGGGGAAGAAACCTATCGAGATTGACAATGATACGAAATCCAAGATGACTGCCAGCCACCGGTGGCCATCTTGAAAATTGGGTTCCAAATGATAAACTCTGTTACCGTTTATCGGATCCCTTTGAAACTTCATAGGTGGTTGGACCAGGTGTGGAGAAGAAACCTATCGAAATTGACAATGACCCGAACTCCAAGATGACCGCCAGCCATGGGCTTGCCATCTTGAAAGTTTGTTTCTGGATTTCATTTATTGGATCACTTCCTACAGTCGTTGGAATATGTCTGGTGAAGAAACTTATCGAAATTTACGATAATCCAAAATATAATATGGCCGCCAGTCAGCGGCAGCCATCTTGCAAATTGGTTTCCGGATGATACTTCCTTGACCGTTTAACGGATCGCTTTAACACTTCATAAGGATGACTGGTCTGATGGGGCTGAGGAAGAAATAAATATTTTCTGATAGCTCTCATTCATTGGTTTGTCATCATGGCGGGGTATTATGCGGCATTTGCGGAGTTCTTGTTAGAAATGTCTAAAAATCTTCGCTGAAACTGAGCGATTGATTCAAAAGTCATAAAATATTATTTAGGGCACAAGCTGAACCAAGTTTGTTCAAGGGAACTTGATTTGCCAAATGGTTGGGTGGCCATCTTGGATGGCCTGGTTTTCATGAAAGCAACTTCATCTCCAGAGCCACTGAACGGATTGTGGTGAAATTTTGGAGATATGATATTGATGACTAAGGGCCATTAAAGTTTGTTCAAGAGAAGTTGATACATAAAGAAACAACATCAAGAAACATGGCCTCTATTTTCTTGTTACAAGTCTGCTCAACTCATTAGAGTTTTACTTATTGTTAAGGACCATTCTAGTTGAGATGCCTATGGTCCAGGTGAGTGATACAGGCCCCTTGGGCCTCTTGTTCAAGAAATCAAACTGAGCCCTGGAACATGGCATTATTATGCATAATTATACATCGCGCTTTCAGGATTTGTCTTGTAATTCTAGCGGAAGTATGTCACTTTTGGATTTAGAAATAGGCTCAACATGCTATAGTTGCATCTTAGGCAGTACGTAGAAATGTCACAAATTTTACAGACAGACCCACCAACTTATACTAGTTGTGAGTTGTAAACAAAATATCACACATCATTATTGCACAACTCATAGACCTCTGTTCAATGTAGAGGGGGGCCCCTCTGTAGCTATGAACCACCCATTTCTAGCTAAACTCCACCCACGTTAGATCGATCTAACCCTGAATTCACAGAATCCCAATATCGAGATAAATATGCACGTAAGCTTTTGAATATTCTAAAACTAAATTGACTGGGTGTTGTTGTTGCCATAGGTAAATTTGTTTCAAAATATTCAACAAACTGTTTATTAAATAGTAAAGACATACAATTCTTACACTTGATGGACTGTTCAATGTTCATGATGGAGCTAGATGTGTCATTCACTACGCATTTTGATTGTTATGTCAGCCTACATGTGACGTAATGGACATTTCCAAGTTTATCCATCGATCATGTGATTTCATAACCAACTAAGTGATGTGTACACTGATGTCATAATCATTACGTTATAAATGATTGTATTTGGCCCGTCTTTATCCCTTAATGGTCCGACACATCTTTACTATTTATTAACATGCTGTCGAATATTTTGAAACTAATTTGCCATAGGCAGCAACAGCACCTAGTCAAATTAGTTTCAAAATATTCAACAGTTTACATGTATAGTTTTCTGGAAATTGATAGTCAGGGGGTTCAGAGATCAATCGATCCAAACACAGACATGGTGTGGGTGGAGCTTAGATTGAGATGGGCGGGTCATAGCTAAAAGTGGAAAGATCCATTGGTTATGACGTCATATACTTGAGCGATAGATCAGATCCATCCATTTGTATGATACAGATATCATGTGAGGATACAACAATTTATCCTAATGTAAACATCTGAAAATTCCTGATAAGCAACCAGAAAACCTATCTCGTGTGGTAGGGGACATGTATTGCAATGTAATATGTACAGAATGCTTATTCGTTCTATTAAACATATTCTTTTGTAATAACTGTTCCTACAATAATTATTACCCTCATCCCATAAGGGGAAGAGGGTATTGCGATCGGGTCTGTCTGTCTCTGTGCACAGTTATATCTAAAAAAATACTGATTGATTTGGCTCATATTTTAACACAAGAAGTGCAAGAAGATTTCCAGACTTGGCCATGATCCGGATAAAAGAATCCAGATCGGATCAACTTCAGGATCTATGAATGTCTCAGAAACTACTGGGCCAATTTTGGTCAAATTTTAATGCAAGAAAGGGTGTGACCACACAATAGGATTTCACAACTCTGAACGTGATCCAAAGGCATTCACAAAATCAATAAAAATTCCACAAATCTGAGACTTCAAAATCTGATTGCTTTTCTTGGTATCTGTGATCATGTTAAATTGTGATATTATTTATAAATCAAATAAAATCTAACAATTTTCTATGCGGTTTCTTTTGTGTTAACTATCTCTTATGCATTGTTCATTGCCATATCATGCTTGATTTGGGCCGCAAATCGACCAAGTTGTTAAAAGCAAAGTGATCACTATGGATGACTCTTCACATTTTGACCTCAGAACTTAGACGTATTAGTTACACCCACAAAGTAGGAGTATTAGAACATTGGCTGGTCTGGTTGGCAGGGCATGGTCAATCTCACCTCCCACAACACAAGGAGAAAGCCGCTCACAGCCACACTAAGGCAATCTATAATGTCTCCAATGGGCCGGCCTGACCTCCAGCCAATTCTATTGGGTCGGGTCAAAGGTCAGGCCGAGCCAAACTATAAAACTCCTGGCTGGTGTAATCGCAGATGTGCTTTGACCAGCACTGGGGTGGGGGTGGTTGGGGCTGATGGCCCTTATTCAATACTAGTCATTGTATCCCTACATCCTAGTGAGTACTTTTTGAATTTTTGTTCAAAACTGAGTACTGTCTAAGTGAGGTCTTTTGAGTAGATGTGATCTCATCGATTTAATTAAATTTAATGTCGCTGCCGAAATACCAATTAATAAATATAAAGAAAACCCCATTTAAATCTGAGCTTGTTGTGTAAGAGCCATACTTGCTCTCTGGACTATGACAGCCTATGTGGAATGATTATAATGTTTCAGAATATATTGTGGTGTATTAAAATGATTACAGCGTTCAGAATATATAGCGGTGTGTGTTAGGCTAAAATAGCTGTCTGTCCTTCAGGTAGTGTTCTGTCTGGTGATGATCTGTCCATATGTCTGGCCGATGGTCTTTGTGTCTCTCTTGTGGTCTGTTATGACACAATCACGCACACACACGCATACACATGTCATAAGTGTGGAATAGATCATCAGATTGTACTAATTACATGTCTTTACTATTTAATAAGCATTCTGTCGAAGATTATTTGAAACTGGTTTGATTAAGGGTGATGTTGCTGCCATAGGTTTGCGTTGAAAATTGAGACAATAGGTTCAGGAGTGGTTTTTGAGATACAGGTCCGGGTACCCTCACACATGCCTGTCCATGTTCGCGAGAATGGTTTTCTACTGGCATTGTGTGACAATGAGAACAATAGAAACCCAAATAATGGTGGCTACAAATATCAAAGTAAAATGGCGACTCGGAAGAAAACAATCAAGAAAACAATTGTCTCTGAAATTTTCAAATATTTTCCTAATCTTATTGTTTCAGGATAAGTTTAACTTTGAAACTCCATCATGAGATTGTCCTCGACCATGCCATGAGATACTGCATCGCTGTTTGTGATATATTGTTGCAATTTATGACTGGAAAACTTGTGTTCAGATGTCTACAATTGCTTGCTGCGCAATAGCCATGTGCACATCCATATTAATATTGTTTATCAGGGGTACCCTCTGGGCCAGCAGCGTTACGCTAAAGCATAAAGACAGTGCATGAGTTCTATATATTTATAGGCACAAGAAGCCAGTGGATATGCAATTACTGGACTTTCGTCTTCGCCTCTTAATGTGAATTATGTGTGAAGAAGGTGTATTGTTGCGTGAGATGCCGACACTGTCTAACTCTGACTCTCTGCGCCCTTGTGATGGTTTCCTAAATACCTTTCAATTCTGTAGGTGTTAACGTCATCATTGCTGTGGCAGGTTCTCGCTGTCTCGTAATACACTGGCATTAATTGGTGTCCAAGTTGTATCAAAGCTCACCATCCCTGCGTGTGTTGTGGTATGTGCGGATGGTATAGCACACATGGTGATGTACTTTACTCTATGGAGCAAGAAAAGTTCACGCTACTAGATAGTTACTGTTAACTGTTAACAGGAAGTGTGATGTCCGATTCACCAGTCCATCCACCTACAAACTTGGCTTCCGACATCACGCATACTGTGCATATCTGCAAATGCAGTAGTGGATGGACATTTTATGCCCTCCTACAGATTCGAATTGAGAGTCAAGAGGCGAATACATATCTCCAATCACTACTGACCAATATGCAGGTTTGGAAAAAAATCTGAGCATAAGTTATGCATGTAAATCTATTTGCAATAAGGCACATGGATACCAAAAATTTGGATTATTGTGCTCAGCGATATCAAGAATATCTCATGCTTGTTTAAATATGAATATGGTAGATCTTGTGGAGGAAGATGAGTTATTAAAAATAATGCTTGATAAAATAACATATGACTTTATCTAGCCACTTGGGGGGAAATGACAGGGATGGTCTACGTTTGAAGAGGTTCTTCAAATGCATAGGATACATCAGATCGGAACGCACTAGACTTTTGAGTCCTGGGTACCAACACTGAACAAATGTGAGGCATGCACAAGACGCCATAACACCAACACTCCAGAATATGCTACAATGTGACCAAAACGGGATGCCACGAGTTTGAAATCTTTGCTTGCTCTTGTTCATTGTTTTGTGATCACACCATACAACCACTAAAGACGAAAAAGAGCACATGGGTGCTTAGGATTTTTGCAATGGAGAAGACACAGTGGAGAAGCTTGAAAAAAAGTGATTTCAGATGAATGGAGTTTCCACTCATTTCAGCCGCTGAAGAGTCACTCATGATGAGTGATCTCTTCATCATCTATGAAATCATGCTTAACCCTTTAACATTCATAGCTAAAAATGGCTTCTGAAGTGGCCTCGAGCAATGTCCATTTGCCAACCAAGAAAAGATTATTTCTGAAAATTTACTATTGGAATGACTGGCTTGATAATCGAACCAGTCATCCCAGTGGTAAAGTTTAAAAAATAGTTTTTTCTTGGTCTACAAACAGACATTTTCTATGAGAAAATTGACATTTTCTTTAATAAATTTGAGGGTTAAAGGTGTAAGTGCTTGCGCGAGTAAGTTTCCCAGCTCATAGATAAAACAATAGAGCAATGCGGAGCATTCTAGTTTCACTTCCAATCATCAGTGTATCTCAGTTGAAAATGTCATTCGTCAGCTATACCAAATTACTAATACGCATTTCAGTTAAATGAAGGGGCAGTTTTAGCCAAATTCTGGTATTTAGACCTGCTATTCAACAAACGCTAAAAACTATGCTATTGACCAGCAAACTAAAAATTGAGAATCTCTATGAATGAATCCAAAACAGTTCACCCACATATACACCTATCGACAAAGCATGAAACTATAGAAAATGACGACCCACTTCGTGGCGGCGGACCATGAAAAGTAAAATCCTGGGCTCACTGCTTTGCAGTACTGCTGACATTTCTGCATGCTGCATCATGGGGAACATAGCCTTCCAGTCCTTCTGGAAGCTATGGATTCGTAGATCAAAGATGCCCTTGATAAAGAGGCTACGTTTATACAATGCACCCTGCGTATCCTTGATGCTGTATAACTGTAGCAGCTGGGCAGCTCCAAAGGCAGCTTTAGACAAACTTGATGCCTGCCACCGCAAACACCTATGCACCATCACTGGATGGCCAGACAGCATAATTTCCAATGATGCACTATACAAGATGTGTAATATGTCGCCGCTGTCTGTAAAAGTCGCCGAGTAAAGATGTTCCATGGCTGACCATGTGCTAAGGATGCCAGAAGAGACACCAGCACAGAGAGCCTTGGAATTCTCCCTACTTGGAGCCAGCAAATACAAAGCCAGGAGAGGACGTCATTGCATAAATCTGCTAAGGTGACCTAGAAAAAGCAAAACTCGGTACACTCAAGTCAAGGACGCTAAGGATTTCGGCTGAGGACAAGACACAGTGGGCAAAAGCGAAGAAGGACTGATTGCAGCTGTAGGAGGTTTCTACTACTACAGCCGCAGAATACAGTAATCATACATTGACAAGCTCAAAACCAATCAAGCTTGTGGTACTGACCTAATAATAAATGAATTCTTAAATACGTCGAAAGGAATTATGCTACAGCTATATACAAAAATTATAAAGGATCAAAGGCGGACCCCGAAAACTCGGGGTATCACACTCCTCAGCTGCTTCTCTAAGCTATTAACAACAATTGTCAATAACCGACTGACGGCATATGCAGAGCAGATTGACTTGGAGGAACAAGCTGGTTTTCGCGAGCGGTACTCCACATTAGATCACATCTTTTCCTTAAAGGCTTTAATTGACATTTATTCATCAAAGCGCAAGCAATTGCACTGTGCCTTCATTGACTATAAAAAGGCGTTCTATACAGTTAACAGAACCCATCTTTTGACTAAACTGTTGCTCAATAACATAAATGATAAGTACCAACTTTGTTGGGAAACTAAGTCATCAAGGATTGCGGGCTGACATCCACATACAGAGGCAACTCTGATTATGTCTACTCTTCTTCAAACCAGAAACTGTGCTCGACATCCTCGGATGACGCAATCTTCCCAGGACCTTACCATAGCTACGTGGAATGTACGTGGTCTGAGTGCAACATCAAAGAGGCAAACCTTAGGTGCAGACTGTGAACCCTATAACATCGATATTGCATGCATTCAAGAGACCAAACTAGCTAGACACTCAGAGCAGCACCTACAGACAGGCCATAAGCTAGTGCTCATGGAACAAAAACAGGCCACATACCGGGGCTTAGGCTTCGTAATCGCACCAAGGGTCTTGGATCATGTCATTAGTTTTGGATACATCAGTGATCGCGTTGCATTCATCAACCTGGCTATACCTACGCGAAAACACACCACTAAGTGTCGAATTGTCAACGCATACAGCCCAACTACCGAAAAATCCAAAGAGAATCCAGCAATATTAGATTCCTTCTATGCAGAACTGAGCTCCGCCATTACAATCCCAGCTAGATGGCAACTGTTCGTGTGTGGAGATTTCAACTTCAAGCTGGGTAAACTCGGAATTGCGGACAAAAGTTCAGGACTTGGCTTATGCATGGGATCCTATGGAGAGGGCACACGCAACAGCAATGGCGATGCACTGGTGACATTCTTAGTTCCAATGGCCTATTTGTCACAAATACGGCTTTCAAACACCCATGCCATCACCGGACAACATGGACTGGACACATTACTGATCGCAACGCCCCAAGAGGTTCTACGGTTACAACAGCTGTCTTCAACCAAATAGACTTCATACTATGCAAGACAGAAGCAAAACCCTTATTCCGGAACGCTCGTTCATATGGAGGCACAAACCTCAATTCAGACCATAAGCTAGTCATCACATGCCTTCAGATGAACGATCTTTACCTAATATATAAACACCATACCAGGCAAGAGGGTAGAGTCACCTACAACCTACACAAGCTTATCAGCGACACTGACACTCAAATGTCATACAAAAAGCCCTCAGGGAGCAGATAGCTAACCGATGTCAGCTCCGATCCAAACGAAGCCCTAAAATACTGAAATCTATGGAGTCATCCGCTACCAGCACCATAGGTGTTCTTAAAAACAACCAAACTAGGTATACTGACGACCCTCTAGTAGTAAAACTGTCAGCAGAGCAGAAAGGATTACGGCTGCGCATCTATCAAAGTGGCCAAAGTGAAGACCGCACCAAACTACGCAGGGAGTGCAATATTATTCTGCGCCACATTAGTGAACGCTTAAAAGATCTTGCTATTCAACAGGCAGACTCCCTAGCAGATGAAATCACTGCCATGGATGACTGTCACAAAATGTTTCGGGCAGCCCGAGCCCTGACAGTTACTAACTACACACCACCGCTCACTGTACACAACTCTGAAGGATAGTTTATCGGGATTGACATGGGAAAAGCCGAGGCGATCCGAGAATGGTTCAAGGAACAGTTCACTGACAACGATGATGAGCCATTGCACCCGTTCTCAGGAGACCCCAGGCCATTACTAACACCAATTAAAACAGCAGAAGTTGGGAAGGCATTTAAAGCCCTGAAAAATGGACGTGCATCTGGACCTGATGGCATGAGCAATGAACTATTCAAATATGCAAGTGGCATCTCAAAACCGGTCACGTATCTAATCAATTCAGCTTTTATGCACCACCTTCCCAGTTCCCATTGACGCTGTAGGCCAAGTCACCCTTGTCGCACTACCCATGCCCAAGAAGCCTATTGGGCCCCCAGACAATCTGCAGCCCATTGTGCTCCTCAACAGCAAACGGAAAATCCTATCCATTGTTACTCTATGCCACATCCGAGACAAGATAGATTACTTCACCGGATCATGTCAAAGTGGCTTCAAAGGTGGACCCAGCTGCGCAGACATTGTATGGGCTCAACGCATACTTGTGTCGGTAGTCATGTTCAAACACTGGAACTTCCACAAAATTGGCATTGACATGTCACGAGCCTTCGACACAATTAAACTCTGAAAGATCCTAGATGTACTACGCCAGGCCAGTTGCAATGAAGATGAGCTGCGACTAGTGAGACTACTACTAGCAGACACCAAGCTGAGAGTATGAGTCAAGTCAGTGAAGTCTGTAGAGTTTGAGATATCAATTGGCTCCCCACAGGGAGATGGTCTATCTCCGGTGCTTTTCACCCGCTACCTTGCTGCCGCATTGAAATCTGTGCGGGACGGTTCCACAAGAGCAACCCCCCTCCCCCCCCCCGCCAGTGTCAATACTGGGCATGCCGCTAGAGATGGAATATGCCGACGATGTGGACTTCATAGACGAGGAAAAGAAACCCCTTGACGAACTTCTCCCAATAGCTGCAAGCAAACTAAAAATTGAGAATCTCATTATGAATGAATCCAAAACAGAGTTCACCCACATATACCTATCGACAAAGCATGAAACTGTAGAAAATGATGACCCACTTCGTGGCGGCAAACCATGGAGGAAAAGTAAAATCCTGGGCTCACTGCTTTGCAGTACTGCTGACATTTCTGCACGCAGCGTCATGGGGAACATAGCTTTCCAGTCTTCCTGGAAGCTATGGATTCGTAGATCAAAGATGCCCTTGATAAAGAGGCTACGTTTATACAATGCAACCTGCGTACCCTTGATGCTGTATAACTGTAACAGTTGGGCAGCTCCAAAGGCAGCTCTAGACAAACTCTGTGGCTGCCACCACAAACACCTACGCACCATCACTGGACACCGATGGCCAGACAGCATAATTTCCAATGATATACAAGATGTGTAATACGTCTACGCTGTCTGTAAAAGTCAAGACGGCCCATGTTTGGTCATTGGGTTAAGGATGCCTGAAGAGACATCAGCACAGAGAGCCTTGTAATTCGCCCTACTCGGAGCCAGCAAATACAAAGCCAGGAGAGGACGTCATTGTGTAAATCTGCTAAGCGTGCTACGAGGTGACCTCAAGAAAGCAGGACTCGGTACACTCAAGTTAAGAATGGACCTGAGGAAACTAAGGATTTCGGCTGAGGACAAGACACAGTGGGCAAAAGCGAAGAAGGACTGACTGCAGCTGTAGGATTTTTACCGCAGAATACAGTAATCATACAATAAGAAATTATTTTCATAATGCTGCTAAATCGTGTATTAACGATGCCGTAACACACTCACTTTCTGATTTTTTTCACTTGCTCTATAGGCTAGCGACAGGGTGAAAACTTGCTCCCACTTACTCTTTGCACTGAAGAAATGACCAGATTATGTAATTACCGGCGCGTAGAGCTTGACATACCTATTGCTCCCACACATTTATTGACGTCTCAGCGAGTGGCGGTGGCAGCAGTAGTAGTAGTAGTAGTAGTAGTAGTAGTAGTAGTAGTAGTAGTAGTAGTAGTAGTAGTAGTAGTAGTAGTAGTAGTAGTAGTAGTAGTAGTAGTAGTAGTAGTAGTAGTAGTAGTAGTAGTAGTAGTAGTAGTAGTAGTAGTAGTAGTAGTAGTAGTAGTAGTAGTAGTAGTAGTAGTAGTAGTAGTAGTAGTAGTAGTAGTAGTAGTAGTAGTAGTAGTAGTAGTAGTAGTAGTAGTAGTAGTAGCAGTAGCAGCAGCTTACCCGCCGTCATCATCATCATCATCATCATCATCATCTCCATCATCATTTTACGACCACTACTATCATCACTTATTTATATCACTGAAAAAAACAAACACCTATACGACTTAATTATGTATATAACATATGTAACCGCCATTATATGTATATAAAATTTTATATTAATTCAATATTTGTTTACGTTGTAAATACATAGTTTCTACTTATTGCTCAATAAAATCATGAAATACACTATGATCAGCATAATTTGTCCAATTATATTAAAATTTGGAACCAACACGCTCACTCTTAGGCAATTTATATAGACAAGTTTGACTAAAATAGGCACATCGTCTAATGATGTGTCAATAGTAGGCCTATGATTTCCTGAAATTTTCTTGCTATCTTCTTGTCCACAAGTGGCGCCGGGCGCTGTAGCCACCAATATACACCAAGGGGAGCAAAATATGGTCGTGGTCACATTATTCAGCGTATAATCAGCTCAATACAGGCATAAAAACCAAACCGATCCGCCCAGTGGTCGCAGAGTTATCGTTGTTTACTACACACTGTCTTGTTGGCAAATTCGAGTGAGCCAGTCATTCCAGTGGAAACTTGTCAAAAAGGGCCTACTTATTCAGCACAAATTTCGATTTTCTTGACCTATCTTGACTAGTAAAACGGAATAAAAAGAGGACATCTCCCTGAGAGTGGATGCACACATAGACATCAATTCTACACACGCTGTACACGCATTTTCCATAACTGTTCATTCTCGGTTGTGCTTTGGTTCGTGTCTAAGAATATTAATTGTATCGGAGATAATCCATCTCATCCTATACCACGTTAAGCAGACACGCTGATCTCCCTTCCATGCGTTGTCGACAACTTTCATTAAAAGTTTAGAATATTATCTCCCTTCCAATTGCGTTGTAGACAGCTTTGTCTCATTTAAAAGTTCGTAACCTTTCACCGTTTCACGTGTCACCTTTTATCAAGTGACTTCCGCCGGGTATGATTATAAATCCAGGAGGATTTCTTTTTGTCTAAAAAGTCAATCCATGTTCGTCGCCATATCGCCCAGATCCCTGATCCGATTCTAAGTGTGCTACCTCTGGATAGCTCTTGGCATGAAGGAATCGAATATTTCATACTAGCGATTAAGCGGCTAATACATGAATTAGATTTAAATAATTTTATTTATTTAATTTTCTAACTTTTTATTATTTTAAAGCAAAATTTTTGATTATTAAATGTCGATTTACAGGCTAAGAGAAGACATTTTGGTCACATGCGGCTCATCATTAAAAGGGGCAATCGTAGAATAAGACCTGATTGACTCGTAAAGGTTCAGATTAGCTGTACACAAGGACTTCCGGAATCGAATATTTCATACTAGCGATTAAGCGGCTAATACATGAATTAGATTTAAATAATTTTATTTATTTAATTTTCTAACTTTTTATTATTTTAAAGCAAAATTTTTGATTATTAAATGTCGATTTACAGGCTAAGAGAAGACATTTTGGTCACATGCGGCTCATCATTAAAAGGGGCAATCGTAGAATAAGACCTGATTGACTCGTAAAGGTTCAGATTAGCTGTACACAAGGACTTCCGGTAAGCTGGGGCAAGGGAAGAAATTTTGTATGTGCACATTGTCTCTCATCGATACACCAGATATTCGCACACAGCCCAATGATTTCATGATTGATACCTAGAATGGTCATACATGAAATAAGTGAATTCTTCAAAGTGACGCTATCCTAACATTATGAAGAATGTGTGTTATTCGTTCATGACTAACTGATTGATTAGTACAATTTTGGATGAAAATATGTATCTTCCCTGAGTGCCTTATTTCTCTATTCCTGTCTGTCTTTGTCTGTCTGTCTGTCTGTCTGTCACCACATATTTGGAATTTAAATATGGAACGCTACACGAATTTGCGTGTCATCCGTGCGCCTATTGGGAGCCATGCACCGCCAACAATTGGAACAATTGAAACTTTTGGAACATTTGGAACCTTTGAAGCACCACGTAGTTACCTACGCCACTAAATCGGTTGGTGAAGATGGACGAACTTATCCTCCATTACAGCTCGCGCTTCGAGTTTTCAAAGCGAGTGTTGACGTATTTATTGGCCGAGTGTTGAAGTATTTATTGGCCATTATTCTACACAGCGTGTGTTGTTTGCTAATTCTCAGTGTCTGTCAAATCGGTGAGCCAGTTTTATTTGCAAGTATTCTAGAGTAAAATGCGTTTTTGTTGCTGAATTCCACCCAGATAAATGCAAAGTGCTACATATAAACTCTGACCCACATAATGAATTTTATTATAAACTATCTTTGAGCAATACAGAACACATTCTGGAGCATGCAACCACGGAGAAAGACATAGGAGTGATCTTCGATAATAAAAAAAAGCTTAGCTTTGATGAGCATATCAATGCTAAAATCAAAACAGCAAACATGATGGCAGGACTAATTCAAAGATCGCATACATTTCTAGATGTGGAAACATTCATTCCTCTGTATAAATCACTTGTCAGAGTACATTTTGACTATGCAACTCCAGTCTGGAGCCCATACAGACAAACACTCATTGATGCGATAGAGAGTGTCCAGCGACGGGCAACAAAGCAGCTACCTGCCCTAAAAGAAATGTCATATGCGAATAGACTTAGAGTGTTAAAGTTGCCAACATCATCATACCGGAGACATAGGGCAGATATGATTGACGTTTATAAACTACTTAATAATATATAAGATCCTGAAGTAGCACCTGAATTAAAGCCATCAACCGAAAAATCCAGCCTATTTAGAGGACATAGACATAAATAAAGCAAGCAACAATCTAAAAAGAATATAAGACTTAAAGCATTTCCATCTAGAATAATAAATATTTGGAATAATCTGCCAACCAATGTGGTTAATACACCCAATTTAAATGCTTTTAAAAATAGATTGGATAATGCCTGGAGAAACCAGGTGTAATATTTAATTATAAAAAGTCACACAGTTAACCAGGAGCCAGATGAAGAAGATGTTGTTATAGAGGACTAGAGCCTGCGACCACTCAGCATCCAGTAAGACCTAGTAAGTAAGTAAGCTTTTGTCACGTTATCCTGTTTAATTCCAAGGGAGACAATTCAAATATCACTTATGAGGCATCCAGGCAATAAAATGTATATATTTTCACAAGTCTTTAATATAATGCGAAGCTTCTTTCAATCATAGCATGGCGGCTCCGATGTCGTTACGCTTCATGTAATATTCTAGCATATCTTACAGGCAGTAATGATAAAATTATTAAGATGTGATACATAAAGTCTCTCTTCCAGAGTTATTTTGCGAAATTCTTACATGATCTTAAAGAGCTGAGAAAGTTTTCCGAAAAAGATAATATGGCCTATATATTGAATATTTTGAAATAAATTATACTGTAATTTGTTGCTGCCACAGGCTCCACCATAGGAGGCTTCGATTAGAACAGGATATATTTACTTTTTATTAGCAACGACATGTATCAATACATTTCCTGCCTGACCGCCCGCCTATGCACTTAGCTCTCTTCATATCCGTCGGGACCACACCTGTGTGACAGGGACAACAGAGCCAATCAAATCTTGCAGGCCTATGCCAAAGTGGCTCCATATTTCCTTCGTCAAGTAGCGGGTGGGGTGTGTGTGTGGAGGGATCGCGAGCCAGCCACCATCCATGGGCATCAATGTGCCTATCGTGGGTGGAAGGCCCATGCATTTTGCCTAGGCCTGGCAAGGTGTGACATCGGACAGTCTCGTACTGGGATAGATATCCCAGGGTTACATGTCAGAGTGGTAGGACTTTTCAACACAAAACCTGTCATTAGCACTTGTCTGGGCTCCCATGCCAAGGGAGCCAGACAAGTTAGAAGCCATCCAAAACGAAGTGTCAGGATTGCTTCTGAATGGAGCAATAAAGACAGTAAACGAGAATATTCCAGGCTTCTGTTCGAACATGTTCCATGTTTCCATGTGCATGGGGTGGGGTGGGGTGTGTGTCGGGTTGAGACCTGTACTCAATATCAGACCATTGAATTGATTCATCCATACGACATGTTTCCAGATGGAAACACCGAGGTCAGTAAAGGCAGGTTTGAGGGAGGGAATGTGGTGTGTGTCAATCGATCTGAAAGATGCATATTTCCACATTCCAATGAAGGAAAGCTGTCACAGGTATCTACGAGTCACATTCCAGAATCACGTCTGGGAGTTTGTTGTATTTCCTTTCGGCCTGTTGACAGCCCTGAGGGGCTTCACAAGAGTGGTCTTAGCGCTGACAGCATTTCTCAGGAAAGAGAATGTGGCACTTCACACCTACATAGACGGCTGGCTTATCAAGGTGGACACCTCAGCCAGGTTAGAGGTGGATACTTTTCTGACTCTGAAATTGCTTTCAGGGCTAGGATGGATAGTCAACAAGGAGAAATCCGAGTTGACACAACTCAATAATTCAGGTATACGATTCGATCTAGAGAAAGGCATGGTATACCCATTGGGGTCCAGACTGCATTCTCTGAAAGTCATTCTCAAGAGCATTCTAGTGGGAAACCGCATTCAGGCGAGGAGGTTTCTTCATGATGGTCTCCATGGATTTGGTTACCCCGTAGGCCGCTCTAATGAGAAGACATAATCCAGGTCTATCTGATGTCTCTTTGGAAACGGAAGACAGACCTTCTATCCAAGCCAATATCGGTTTTGGAACCGATCATGTCGCATCTTGCATGGTGGAAGGAGCATCAGAATGTCGTACTATGAGTTTCGCTTCACAACACCACCCACAGCTGTCCGTTTACATGGATGCATCGCTGGATGGGTGGGGGACTGCCTTGGAGAACACCAGGTCTCAGGCACATGGCCTCTTCAAGAGAGGCAGCTGCATATCAATCTGTTAGAGATGATGGCAGTACAACTGGCACTGGAGAGTTTACTTCCAGAAGTCAGGTGCAAGGTGATATTGATATGGTCGGACAATTCGACAGTAGTATCATTCATAAATCGCTAATGTGGGACCAAGTCTCAAACAGTGTACATAAAGTGGAACTTGATTCAATGGTGCAGGAATTACTCAGTCGTTTTGAAAGCAGCTCACATTCCTGGCCATTTGGATATTCTGATAGATGTTTTGTCTCCCAGACAGAGAGTCCTGCCAACAGAATGGTCTCTCAACCCTCCATTTCTACAAAGGGTCTTCGAGCATTAGGGCAAATCCAACATGGACTTGTTCGCCACAAAGAAAATGCTCAAATCTTGACTGTTTCCAGATCCAAATGCAGTTGATACAGATGCTCTAGCGATAAGCTGAAAAGGGATGCAAGTGTACGCGTACCCTCCCACCATTCTTCTCACGAAGGTGCTGGTGAAGATCTGAGAAGAACCATGCCTGGTCCTGCGTATACCGCCATTTTGGCCCATCAGGGTATGGTTCAAGGAGCTTCTGGAGCAATCCATTGCAGCTGCCCGAGATTCCGAACATAAGCTTTCAGGCTAAGGGCCATTTCCTACACGAGCATCCCGGAATCTTCAAATTGACTGCGTGGATATTATCAAACAATGTTACACATCGGTAGGCTTTTCTCAACAGCCTGCAGGTTTCATCACAGCCATGAGAAGGAGATCAACCTTCAAGTCATATAACAACAAGGTTAACAAATTTGCAGAATTGTGTAAAGCAAAGTATTTCGATCCCTTTCAAACATCTGTTCAGCAAATAGCAGACTTTCTCTGTGAGCTATTTCATTCTGGTTTAGCTCCCGTTATGGTTGCTGGATACAAGTCAGCTTTGGCATCAGTTATCCCTTGTCTAGCCATCAGGGATAGTCCAGAAGTGGCCCAGTTGAAGATGGCGGTGAAGGGAATGAGCAATCTCCAACTGAGACAACCGGTAGTCATTCCAGCCTGGAGTCTAGCTTTGGTGCTAACCAAGCATCCATTCAAACCTTTGGGTTCGGTTAGCTTGAAGCATCTGACTCTGAAGGGAGTTTTTCTGCTGACGGCATCCTTAGCCAGAAGGCCCAAAGTGGGACAGATTTAATGTCTCTGGAGATGGTCTTCGTCTGCTCCTGAGAGCAGACTTCTTTCTTCCGAGCTTGAGTCAGTATTATCATGATGCCGGTGCCTGGTGTCCAGTCCGTGCTTTGACTAATGACAAAAAGCAAACTGACTCGTTACAGTCAGATGATAAGCATCTGTGGATCGCCCATAAAAAAGCCTTATGGCACAGCATCCATGGATACTATATCTCGTTGGGTAGTCGAATGCATTCAGACTAGCTACGAAACCGTTATGGGGCACCAGGTGCAATGTGCCAGAGCTCATGACATCAGGGGGCTAGCCACCTCTACATCCCTTTATAATGGTGTCTCTTTAAAGGGCACCATGGCAGTTGCTCAATGGCACTGTGAGTCCACATTCATGGACTACTATATGAGGGATATGTTGGACTCAGCCAATCTACTCACCTTAGCTGTTAATCCCAAGCTATTTAGATCACACTGTCCCTTCTCCAATCAGTAGCTTCATTACATTTATAAGAGATGTTACAGGTGTGGTCAGCGAGAGGAGCTCAACCAAGCAAGTCATGAGAGCCAAGATGACTATTGATGTGTTGTGTCTGGAATCCAATTTTCATAAGGTAATCCAAGTTTGACTGCTTATTGTATTCTGTATATATATCATGTTCATTCATTTGATATATTCATGCTCATTCCCAGGCTATTACGTTTCAGGTGCTGTTAACACACCTGTCAGATTTGTATTTTAGGCGAGATTTCATGTTCGCTAGTTCTCTCCCCTTGCTGGTTAAAGTGGGAGGGGGTGCAGTTATGCAAATGTGAGTCGGTCAATACCTGTTGGCCCCCTTTGAAAAGGACCCTTTGTCAGGTTTAGTCTCATTCTTTCTCTAAGTGGCACTTAATTCTTTTCTGGCTCGCCCCTTCCCACCAGGTTACTGGCCTGATCTGGTGTTATCAATAAGTAATGTAATGGTAAGTATTGATCGACGGAGAATGGTGGAAATTTCAATTTCCCTTTCTCCGAGATCTAACAATACTTACCATTACATTACGGGCCCAGCCTACCAACCCCACTGAGGCGAGCCATGTATCATGTACCTTGCTTTAACTATGTAAATGATTGAGGATTCATGGTAATGAGTACCAGGTTGTTGGGGCCGGTACCTGGTTCCAAGAACCAGTTAGAGTTCTGTAAATATCTAAGATTATTAGGGCACAAACACCAAGGTGGTTGTTTTCAATAAGTAATGTAATGATAAGTAGTGTTAGATCTCTGAGAAAGGGAAATTGAAATTTCCTTCAATTTGCATTACTATATTGGTATTCTTCAGTCAGGAAATGCTAGATCTACATTCTCAAGAATCGATAAACTCTGAGGTCTTGAATGCAGACAGGAATACTATAACTCCGGAGTTTTATTAACTTAGGACACCTCGGCTCATACACCCAGCTATAACGTATATACAGCTTTTAGAATTATGTAATGAATAGATGAACAGTTGTACAAAATGAATATCTTAACCGATTTAATAAAACATTCTGGGGAATATTTTGAAACTAATCTGACCTGGGGATGTTGAGGTTACAACATATTTCTGCAAAACCTACAACAGCTGACAGATTTCGCATATGTAAACCTAGGGAATGAATGCTTGGGCATATTATTAATATTAATAATATTAATATTAATATTATTATTATTATAATTAATAATATTATTATTGTTAGTCAAAACCCCATGCCTGTAAAATGTCTGGTCATGTGAACCCCAGACGATCTGACCTATTCATAGTAAAAAATAGTATTTGTAAAACTTATGAATGCCTTTCCATTCATATTGCCACACATCAATAGCTCTACATCTCAAACAGTGGCGACTGTATAACCATGTGTTCTGATTGGCTGGGAGATGTCACGTGGCCTCGATTGACGGAACATCTCAAATAGTGTTGACTGTATAAGCGGCTGTTCTGATAGGCTGGGAGATGTCATGTGACCTCGATTGACAGTACATGTCTGTACACGTTATCAGTCTGTAGAATTGCTTCAACATCTCAAACAGTGGCGACTATATAAGCGGCTGTTCTGATGAGCTGTGCGGTGTCACGTTACCCTTCTACAGACCAAACAGTGGTGACTGTATAAGTGGCTGTTCTGATGGACTGAGAGATGTCACATGACCTCGATTGACAGAACATCTCAAACAGTGTTGACTGTATAAGCAGCTGTTCTGATGGGCTGCGATGGGTCACATTACCATTCGTTTGGCAATGCCCTAAAACTGTCATGGCTCATTACACCTGGCAAGCATCATTGCCATGTGGCAATAGATTAATATCTCGAGCAGTGGCTACTGTATAAGCGGCTGTTCTGAATGGCTGCAAGGGGTCACATGATTCTTCGTTTGGCCACACCCCTAATAGTTTCATCGCTCTTTGCACCTGTCAATCATTGACACACCTATCAATAGATCAACATTTCGAGCAGTGGCAACCATATAAGTGGCTGCTCTGATTGGCCGTGAGGGGTCATATGACCCTTCCTTTTGAACCCACCCCATGCTAACCGTTGCACACCTCATTACACCTGTCATTGGATCTACATCTCAAACAGCAGTGACTGTGTGGGTGGCTGCACTGATGGGTCACGAGGGGTCACCTCATTTTTTACCCACCCCAACAATTTAATGGCTCATTACACCTGTCAATCATCATTGTCACGTGGCACTAGATCAACATCTCGAGCAGTTGTGACTGTATAAGCAGTTGTTCTGAGTGGCCACAGGAGTCACGTGTACCTTCATTTGGCCACGTCCCATAACACATTCACAGCTCATGCCACCGGTAACTCATCATCACATCTGTCAATAGATTCACATCTCGAACAGTGGCAACTGTATAAGTGGCTGTTCTGATTGGCCATGAGGGTTCATGTGTCCCTTTGTTTGACCACGCCCACATCAAGGTTTCTGCATGCTCCTTTACACCTGGCAATCACAAGAACACGTCAAAAGATATACATCCCCAAAATGTGGCCAATTCAAAGATTGATGAGAACATCACTCTCTCAGCCAATCAAAACAGCCGCCCATCTCGTTGCCTTTCTACTTCAAGCGTTATAATAATACACGTATCATTACTATGTTTGTATGATTACTGTATTTTGTGGCTGTAGTAGCAGTAGCAGTAGCAGTAGTAGTAGTAGTAGTAGTAGTAGTAGTAGTAGTAGTAGTAGTAGTAGTAGTAGTAGTAGTAGTAAGTAGTAGTAGTAGTAGTAGTAGTAGTAGTAGTAGTAGTAGTAGTAGTAGCAGTAGTAGTAGTAGTAGTAGTAGTAGTAGTAGTAGTAGTAGTAGTAGTAGTAGTGGTAGTGGTAGTAAGTAGTAGTAGTAGTAGTAGTAGTAGTAGTAGTAGTAGTAGTAGTAGTAGTAGTAGCTTCCTCATGTCCATTCTTGATGTGACTGTACCGAGACCTATTTTTTCATAATTATTTTACAAAGCACATGTACAAACCTAATGGTTACATTGAACAACCTAACTGTACTAATAATTTTTTTACATTATCAAACATAAACATTATCGCCTATTCTGAAACACTTTTGTACAGTATTTAACCCACGAAACCTTGCAGACCAGAAAGGACAAATTACTTATAACATAAGGGATATTCTGTTAAATATCTTAAAACTAATTTGACCGGTAGCTGTTGCTGCTTAAGACAGAAATGGTTTTCACTCAAATTAATTTTAACTGCCTGACAGCTGCAAGCCATCAGACAATAATTTCAATTGGCAATAACCCTGCACCTGCTGAATATTTCGAAAACAATTCGACTGAAAGTTGTCGGTGGCTTAAGAATTAACTCCCATAGGAAATGTAGTTTGCAGAAAATTCAGCAGGCAAATCAGCTTCAACAGCTTTCCAGTATAGTTGTATCAATGTTGGGCAACTGCCACCTGAGAATGCAAATGTACCCTTACATTTATCAGTTCCTTATTTACTTACAATGGTAAGGGGCCTGATACATCAAATTTTCCACCTGAATCCTTTCCATAGACATGCTATGTGCTGTCTTGAAATTGAGACACTTGGCTTGCAGGTCTTACAGAACAATATGCATCTTACAATTGTAATGATATCGACCAAAGAAAATGTTCATGATCCGCTCTGGCTAGCAGTATGTACTGGGATGTTTAGTCTGTTGGGAGAGTTCAACTCCTACATATAAAGGTTCGTTGATTATAAGTAAAGAGAACAACAGTTAAATCACAACAACATACATTTGGTAAACTGATGTGTGAGATGAGGTTCACAAGTCAGCCAGTTTGTATGATTTGTAACAATTGTCGTGATCCTGATCCAAATATCTATTTTCAGTTTCATTATTGTAGTGCCTAAATGATTTAGTTTTAGTTGCGTTAACAATGTTTTATTTTTATTTTGTGGCAATAAATTATTATAGGGAGAAACAGAATGACCATTCATACACCAATCTAGCATTAACATTGGCAGAAAAATTGCTATTTATTCACTGAAATAACACGGTTCATGTAATCCCGTGTCCATTTCTGCTCGACCCTAGTACCTTTGTCTAACCAAGGAATGTTGCACTATGAGGAATACAACCAACCAAATTAAATTTGCAAAGACTAGATAAAAATGATGTTGATAACAATATGATATGATATATATAGGCCTCTATACCAAGATATGATATAATGCCATGAACAGTTTACAATTTTTTGTCGCCATATTAAAATTGTACTTTTATATTGCAACAGCTAGGCAATGGTCGTTGGTACAATGGGCAATATACGTTTTATTCATAATAAACTATATTTACTGGAATGCTGGGGTCCAAGATGCCTCGAAATTTAGGGGTTGTATCACACACATGATTATATCGCACATTAAATATGGCGAATATCATGCATGCTAATATCCTAATTTATTATACTTATGTAATAATTTTCTTTGAGTTGAAACATAAAATCAATATTTTCCTCCGATATAATGATATTTTTATTATTTCACAGGGCGAAAACTCAAACATCTCATTTCACCAATTAGTAATAGAGTAACATTGCGTAATATCGTGCCTCAAGTCGCTAAACCCCGTGCGATTTAACACTATGAAAATGTCAAATTAAAATTCGATTTTACATAGCAACTAGCAAAAGCTTGATAATGTGCATTGTTGGGAGTGCAAGGATCAAGCGATTGCAATAACGGCAAAGTGGGTGAAGCTTAGCAAGAGATGGGCGAGGCATGGCTAAAAGTTGATTCATTCATTGATACATTCTGTGATCTGTAGATATACAAGCATTTTCTTCCAGGGTAGTGCTATAGCAATTGCAGTATTCTATCCACTAGACACAGCCAGAACAAAACTTCAAGGTATTTTTTAAAAGAATAACGTTTCTCTCTTTGATATATCTAATTAATGGATGGTAAACACGGTTGCTTATGGTATAAGACAGCTTTGCTCGTGCGCAACAAGAAACTTGCTGCTTACCAGCTAGTAATTGATTATCATGCCATTATTAACACTGTATTTTTAATAGACTAACGCTAATCTAATGGAGTACATGTACCAGATAGTCCTCGATAGACAATTCTAGATAGTCATTGTCACAAATGAGAGTTGAGAAATTTGGCTCCCAAAGTGAAAAGGGGTAACTCGATAATAGGAAGTTTGTTGGATCTGGGGACAAAGAATTAATAGTTAATAAATGAGAAAGAAGTTAGATGCAAACAAGAGCAATATCAGAGATGGCAAACCCTTAACTTCCCCTTTATTTGATTAATTGAAACAATCAAGACGATCGTGCAAGACCACTTTTTGTGGATTAGAGTACATGCCTTATATATATATATATATATATATATATATATATATGGCTGTCGTCTGACGTCTGTCAACAATTGTGGCACGTTTCGCCATTTGTTGATAAATTAAAACGAAATTTGGCCACAATATATATGGCTGTCATCTGACGTCTGTCAACAATTGTGGCACGTTTCGTCATTTGTTGATAAATTAAAACCAAATTTGGGAGATATGTTCCTTTTGGCAATATCTATTTGGGTTATGAAGATAAAGAGGCCACGCCCACAAATAGCAGGGTTATGGGGGAAATATGTTTGTGGCGGATTTCGCCATTTATCAAAGGATTAAAACCAAATTTGGCAGATATGTTTCTTTAGGAAATATCTATTTGGGCTATAAGGATGAAGTGGCCAAGCCCTTAAACAAAGTCCATACCTCTGGTTCATTAATACATTTTTAAGTATTAACCTCGATGGGGAAATACATTTGTGGCATTTGTTTCGTCAATTGTTGATGGATTAAAATCAAATTTAGCAGTTACATATATGTTCCTCTATGCAATATCTATTCGCCCTATGAATATAAAGTAGCCACGACTTGAAATAAGGGCCATAACTGGCTTTTTAACGCATTTTGAGTATTTAACCCTATGGGGAAAATAATCTGTGTCACGTTTCGTAAATTGGTAATGGACTAAAACAAGATTTGTCAGAAATGTTCCTTTAGTACACTTCAACAAAATGGCATTAGTGTCAGAGATGGTTGCCCCGTTGATTAATGGTACTCTTCTTGTTAGTCAATTATGACAATATTCATGCATTTCCCCATTAAAATTTGTTACTGTGGCTTCACCATTGCCCCATTGGTAAATGCCAGTGTTATGACAATGGAACTGTTGATCAAGTGCCTGTGATGGCTGCCCCGTTTGTAAATGGTACTTTTGCCATTGGTAAATAATGTCAATGACACCAATATTCCTGCATTTCTTCATCCACATTTTTACTGTGACCATTGATCCGTTGGTAAATGTCATCTGCTGGGTGAATAAAGTCAGGGATGGCTGTCCCATTGATCAATCAAACATTTCCCATTGCTCAATAATGTCAACCAGACACCAATATTCTTACATTTCCTAATTCAATTTGTTTACTGTGACCAATGTCCTGTTGGTAAATGTCATCTGCTGGGGAAATAATGTCAGTGATATCTGGCCCATTGATCAATCATACTGTTCCCATTGGTCTATAATGTCAATGACATCAATATTCTTCCATTTCCTCATCCGCTTTTTTACTGTGACCATTGTGCCTTTTGTAAATGTCATCTGCTTGGTCAATAATGTCATGAATAGCTGCACCATTGATCAATGGGACCTTTCTCATTTGTCAATAATGTCAATGACACAAATATTCTTGCATTTCCTCATTCAATTGTGTTACTGTGGCCATCGTCCAGTTGGTAAATGTCATCTGCTGGGTCATTAATGTCAGGGATGACTGCCCCATTGGTCAATGGTACATTTTCCCATTGATCAATAGTGCATAGTATGTGATGGTGCCATCCTGCCAGGCGGTAGAGTGCTTTCTGGATGATAACTGTTAACATTTATCAGATCACATTTGAAACTTCAAAGGGTGGTTGAACTAGGTATGTGGAAGAATCATTTTGAAATTGATCGACATCCATGATGGTCGCCAGCCACCAGTATATGGTGGTTGGACTAGGTCTGGAGACGAAACTCATCGAAATCGATGATAATCCAAAATCCAAACTGGCTGCCAGCCAAGGGTGTCCATCTTGTAAATTGGTTTCCAGATGATAACTCCATTACCGTTTATCGGATTGTTTTGAAACTTAATTGGGTGGTTGGACTAGCTCTGGAGAAAGAAACTATTGAATTCGACGATTATCTTACATCCAAGATGGGCCCCAGCCACTGGTGGCCATTTTGAAAATTGATTTCTCCAATTCTGTTTAGCAGATCACTTCGAAACTTCATGGGATGATTTGTCAGCAATGTTCATTTCGTATACTTAAATAATTTGACAATAGTGTCAGTGATGGCTGGCCCATTGATTAATGGTACTCTTCCTGTTGGTCAATCATGTCATTAGTCCTGCATTTCCCCATCCATTTAACTGTGGCCTCCCGAGTGCCCCTTTGGTAAAAGTCAGTGTTGTGACACTTGAACTATTGATCAATAGTGACAGTGATGGCTGCCCCATTGATCAATGATACGTTTCCCATTGGTGAATAATGTCAATGACACCAATATTCTTGCATTTCTTTATTCAAATTATTTAATGTGACCATTGTCCGGTTGGTAAATGTCATCTGCTGTATCAATACTCTCATGGATGGCTGCCCCCATTAGTCAATGGTACTTTTCGCATTGGTCAATAGTGTCAAGGACACACATATATTTTTGTATTACCAGCATACATTTTTGCTTCTGACCATTGCCCCATTGGTAAATGTCATCCGTTTATACATTTGGACTATTTTGATAATAGTGTCAGGGATGGCTGGTCCATTGATCAATGGTACTTTTCCTGTTGGTAAATAATGTCAAGGTTGCCAATATTCTTGTATTTCCTTGACGATTGTTCCATTAGTAAATGACATCTGTTAACACAGTTGAACAATTTGAGAGTAATGTCAGAGATGGCTGCCCCATTGATCAGTTGTACTTTTTCCGTTGGTCAATAATGCTGAAAATGCCAATATTCTTGCATTTCTTCTGCAAGTTTTTGCTTGTGACCATTGCCCCGTCCGTAAATGGCATTTGTTACGTGTGCCCCATGAGCCAATGCCGCTTTCTCTGGTGGTCAGTAGTGCCAGGCACTAATTAATGTTAACATGTTTACAGTTCCTTAACAGCTAGGCGAGCACTAGGGCCATTTATCTTTACTAATCACGTGGGGTTTCAGTCACACACAACATATACTTGCTTAGCAGTGCAAGGTCATTTCAGCTACCATCAAGACAGCATTCCGTGCATTCCCACTTTTAATGGATTAGACCTTTCCATTTTTAGCTATGCCCCGCCCATCACTAGCTAGGCTAGCACACCTCGCCGTGTTGGGATTGATCGATCACCAAATGACCTAGCTATCAATTTCCTGAAAACTATACAGGGAAGCTGTTGAATATTTTGTAACTAATTTGACTGGGTGATGTTGCTGCCTATGGCCCTATATGCCTTAAATAGTAAAAGCAAACAATTTGTACATCAACGCATAGACCGTCTTCAAATATGCGTTCGTGACGTACTTATCGACATCATTCATGACATCATTCATTATGATGCCATTGTACACATCACGCAGTTCATTATGACGTCATATGATGGGTGGGTACTCTGGAAAGGTGAATTACGCACAGCTTATAGTTGCTTAGTCCAAGTTCTCTTACTCGGCCCTATGCCAATTCTAAAATGATGGGCGTCCGACTTGAATGGCAAACTTAAATATTTAACAATAACCATTCTGTTGAATGTCTTTGCTTATTTGTTTTCCTTTTATTTTTGCCAATTTAATTTAAGCTTAAGAGAAGTTCATCTTTGACCAGGTCTTAAACATCGAAACAGAAATACACTTTAGATTCATTGCACAATCTTAAGTGTAGCTATATAGTATTGTTTGAATTGCTTTGTTTTTTCTGCTTGTTTTAGTTGATGATCACAGAAAAACAAAGTTCTCTGTTTATGTTCTTGCAGAAATTGCAAAAGAGGAAGGAATGTAAGTGGTAGAATTAATTATTATTACTGTCGACCCATGGGAAGTCCAGTGGACCAAAGCAAAGGTGGGTGTGGATGCAATCTTCAAAATATACATTCTAAAATACTTAGGTAGTGTATGCTGTATTCAAACGTCCAGCAGCCGATGGTGGTTAATATTACTCAGAATGAGGGAGATGGATTCCGAGATGATCTTATTTTCCAGTTTCCCCACCGGAGTACCTCAGTCACCACATATGAGAATGGTGATTGCCCGTCCTAAACCCACAACTCCAAACTTCCCACTTGAAATTGAGAACATGCTGCTGCCCTCCATACACGTTCCTATGAATCAAGTTGACTGTAGGTCTATATGTAACTAATTATCCAGATACTATTAGTTCATCCTGTTAGTGACAAAAATTGCCAATTTATACAAAAATGTTGTAATTTGACACTGCCATGTCACATAGTACAAAGTAAAGACAGCATTTCTCTATTAAGATTAACTATTCAAATACCCAATTTTAAATTATTCCTTCCTGGAGAATCATATCCCTTGTGTTCGACTAAACGGATTGGAACCAAATTCTGAATGGAATTTAATACAGTAAGACAATGGCTGAATTCGTGCTCCGTTAATTTCTGTTAAAATATTTGGAGTTATTGCCCTTTAAAAATACAATAATCAGTTATTCATTCATTTACGAGCAATAACTTGTGTTAGACTAAACGGATTTAAACTCTATTCAGAATATAACTTAATACTCCAAATTCAGGGGCAATTTCATGTTCCATAATTTTTGTTCATATTTGCTAGCTCAATATTTCCCTTGAAATATACAAACTTCACTAATTTGTCTATTTCTGGATAACATGCCAAAAACTTATTTTTGTGACAAAAATAGTCAATTTATACAAAATGCTGTAATGTGATACTAACATGTCATATAGTACAAGGTAAGGACATCATTTCTAGAGTAAATTTAACTATATCCCCAAGCTGAGCTAACCTAGCTTTTGACGTGTGCAATCAGCATCCAAAATGGCCACCATTTACCAGGTATTTATTATTTATAATACAAATACAAACGCAGTTGCTTCATCATAATAAATCTAACTTAGTACAGGTTAATAAACGTACATTTTTGTTAATATTTGCCACTGTTATCCCTTTTAAAAAATACCAACTTTGTTAAATCATCAGTTTCCAGGCAATGACCTGAAATAAGTTGACGGATTTATTCTAAATATATATTCAAATTAGTTAGGAGGATGTCGAGATTTATTCTGTTAGTTTTCATCAAACTTCATTTCCAATCAATAACTTGTTCTAGACAAATCGGATTTGACCTAAATTCATCATATAGCGTAATATTCTCCAGGCTGGTATACGGTTAATGTTCTGTCAGTTTTCATCAATATTAGCCATAGTTATTGTCCTTGACAAATACAAGTTTGTGTTCTCATTATTTTTCATAATTATTTTTTAAGTGTTATTTCCATAAAACACTTTGGTAAGTTGTTCATTTCTGAGCAATATCCTAGGTTAATCTAAACGGATTTCAACCAAATTTTGAATATAAATAAAGTACGAGTAACGCACACATAAAGTTTCTGTCTGCTTAGTCGAAAAAAGTTATTCTCCATTAATTTTTGTCAACATTTGGAGTAGTTATTAGCCTTGAAAAATTAATTATTTTAGTGGTGCATTCATCTCCTCTGTTCTAACAATCGTGTATGCAACTGAAAATAGCTGATGTACTTTATTCCCTAAACAATGGTAGTTTGGACAGAAGACCTGTCCTGTATGATGCTCTCTTGTGAATATGCTCATGTCCACATTTTACAGTTACCCTGCTGGACTTAACTGCTAGTCTACCTTTGATTTGTCTGCTGAATGCCAATAGTAGGATTTACTCGCCAAAATGTAAACAAAATTTGTCCAATGATGTTGCTGTTGAAATTCATTTGCCATTCTAGCAATTTCAGGTCCAGCACCTTCAAGTGACAAGAAAGCACGTGGAATATCCAATAAGCTAATGGGGCCTCTATTCGTTCTAAGGATTTTATTGTTTTGCTTGTGTGCATCACCATCTGATAGACAGACGAATCACAGAATTGCCCATTCATAAATTGAATTTTCACCTCCAGATGCCACACCCCCAGCTCTCTGTGTGCGTTGACAAACATGATACACCACCAACCACCTAGCAGTTAATGTGATCCATTGCACGTATCCATGGACAAGTTTCTATCAGGGAATTATTATTGGCTTGATGTAGGTTTAACCATTTGCTATCTGTTACCTAACCGTTAGTGTATTCATTGTATGGCAAACTGTCGCTGATGCCTGCACAAATTTATTCAGCAAGGGAGACTTGCAGCTCTCCGGAATATGTTCTCACTATGCATACATTTACAGAATATAATATTTTCCAAGCAAGAAATTTTGCTGGTATTCCACTGTATAGCGTTTCTTACCCAGTGCCTAATTAATAAATTCCTGTTAAATGGCGGCCATTTTCTTTTGGGTTGTTACGTCACACTTCGACGAGGGGGCTAATCCAGGTTGTGTATGTAGCTGAATTCACAGCATGTAATTATTTCAAAGAGAAAAGATAATACATATGAGTTTTAGTGTCATTACATTGTGTTACTAAATTATTCCGTGTGTATGAGCATGATTACAGATTTCTAGAATGTGTTACCATTGTATATTTCAAACTGTTTGATTTTACTATATTCGGATATGTAGTGGTCTGCTGGTATCAGTGAATATTCTTATGAACAAAATTGTCATTTTATTTGATCGGCTCTTCCTGGTATCGAGGCGTGTTCTCAGTTGTGTCTACCGTATGCTGCTCGAACTGTGTGTATTTCTATGCATACAACAGCTTGAAGCTGCTTTTTCAACAAAATCCAAATGCCATCCAGGATCTGATTTTTGCTTTTATCTCAGGTATGGGGCCGACTACTGTACAATAATTAGTCGTGGTCATTTTACTACTATTATCATATTCCAAGAAGCTACACTGCATGATTAACTGGCGATTGAGCTGATGTGGATGTAGCCTACATACTGCATTTTATCATAGCGTCGTTCAAATGTATCTTTTCTGTGTACGTGCGTGAATGTCTAAGAATAGAACATTTCACAATGTTTTGTCAATGAGAAGAGAAAGATGCACGCATATGTTACTGCTGCTATACAGCGTGGCTAGTAATCAGGTCACTATTGGTAAATCAAAAGAAAGTTAGGTAGTGCTGTTCATCTGTATAAACAATAAAACAGGTTTCAAAGATAGTAGTTTTTAAGACTAACTTAGTTTATTTTGATGCGCTATCACACATAAATGTGCTTCAGCAGGACCTGAAGAAGAACATCTATGTGTGAAAGCTAGTCTTAAAAGGTACTACCTTTGAATCCTCTTTTTAATATTTGCAAATTTACCATGCGGGTGATGTGCGTGTGGTAATTCAATATGTTCAAATTACATCGTTGGTTCCTAATTGTTTAAGGAATGTTATGCAATGCTTTATTCATGAACTTGATTATGTATTTAACCTAACCCTGACAAAACATACACAGTTAAACATTCCTATGATGGACACACAGTTATGCATGTTGGTCGCAAGATCACATGTTTTATAGACCATAATGGAGAATTAGATTTCAATCAAATCCGGCAAGAATAAGGTTTTTATCATAGAGCCTATTTTATGAATTAAAAATAAATTTGGCAAATTTTCAGACAACCAATCAATATTAAAATTTCTGTTAAAATCATTGATTTGGACACCTTATAGATTCACAATATGAGGTCATCGGATGAATCGTCAACCACGTGGGTTCAGATTAAACTATGCATGTTTTCTGAGTACAAGACGCGTGTCTAATAAAGTTACAAATCAGGACATCAACTCCAATTCTAGCTCTAGCTTAACAAACGCTCGTGTTTATCATCTTACATCTCATTAATATAATTGCGTCTAACCCGTTGTAAGCTATCAAGCAACAAAATCTCATTCAGGGTTAGGGTTAGGGTTAGCATACGAGACCAATCATACACACGAGGACGTCTTTCCGGGATTCCTATGGAAATTGAAGAAAGTGACTTTTCATGGCAATATTATTATTTAGGATTTTGTGAATATGCAAACAGTATATTTTATGTAGATTAAATTATACAAAAGCATCATTTGGCTTTGGCCCATCTCTAATGGATCTTTCCATTTTTAGCTATGCCCCGCCCATCACTAGCTAAGCTCCTCCCACACCTCGCCGTGTTGGAATTGATCGATCCCCGAATGCCCTAGCTATCAATTTCCTGAAAACTATACAGAGAAGCTGTTGAATATTTTGTAACTAATTTGACTTGGTGCTGTTGCTGCCATAGGCAGCAACAGTGCCCAGTCAAATTAGTTTCAAAATATTCAACAGAATATTTATTAAATAATAAATGCAAACAATTTGTACAACAACGCATAGACCGTCTTCAAATATGCGTTCGTGACGTACCTATCGACGTCATTCATGACGTCATTCATTATGATGTCATTCTACACATCACGCAGTTCGTTATGACGTCATATATTATGATGGGTGGGTACTCTGGAAAGGTGAATTGTGCTCCCTTTAATTAAACCACCAGGGGCGGACTGGGTCATCTGTCTTTCTGGCAAATGCCGGCAGGTCTGCCTGCTTGGCTGGCTGGCTGGCTGGTCTGCCTGTCAATATTGAGGTTTGTATACTTTAGTCAACCACTAATCCTCTGTGGAAGACACCAGCCAGCTATAGGATATCAGTCACACAGGTCACATGTGAACGAAGTGTCTCTATTTTAAAGAAAATGGATTGTGTAGTACTTGAGTACAACCAGAATTGGAAGCATCACGCATGTATGCTGATGGCCACCCAAACATCATGAAGAAAGTATTTATGAAGCCGTAAAGAAAACTGTTTTATTGAGAAAGAATGTGGTAGTGTGAGGTAAGTTAAAAACCCTGATTAGTCATATTAGACAACCCTGCTTTAGAGAAAGAGACCTTTGTGGAAAACAGTATGGTGGCTGTCTAACAAATGTGATCGAAACCCTTTCATCTTGAGGAATGTCCATTTGCAGGCTAAGTGCAGATTATGTTTTAAGCTTTACCACTGGAATGACTGGCTTGGTAACGCAGCTAGCTATTCTTTAAATTTAATAGTAAATTGTTAAAAAAAAATAGTCTTCTCTTGGCCTGCAAATGGACATTCGATAAGAAAGTATTTTGATTTTCTTGAACTAATTTGGCCATTAAATGGTTAAAGAAGCACAATCGGAAGGCCACCGGATGACATGTTTATCAGTTGACTCCAGAAATGCGGAAGATGCGCTCTGACTGATCTGAAAGTTTCCTGCGGGTGGACCCGCAGACCCCTCTGACACGTTTTGATCACAGACCCAACCCCCAATTACGGACTCTCCACCATAGATTTCAGAGCAGTTTTTCAGTCCCAGTGCAACCCTAGAAAACACCATCCTTTGTAACCAGAAGCTATCTACAATAATCATTGTATTAAGCAGCCATCTGTCTGTAGTGAGGACCTTTTGATGACCCACATAGTGTCCATTATATACATATTCTACTGGAGACACGGGGGTATTTGATCGTATATATGTGCATGTTGTTTTCCACTCATTTTCAAATAGTCATATGCAAGAACCAGAATACACCAATATATACATTATGTGTTTATTACCCGCTTTAATATATCTCTGCATCATTGGTTCTCAGGCGTGATCAATATATTGGTGACCACGCCACTCTGGGTGGTAAATACTCGCCTAAAGTTACAGGGTGCGAAGTTCAGAACAGAATTACGATCGTGATGAATGTAAATACAATGGCATCTTTGCTAAGATAGTTATGAGTAATCAAGGTGCAAGTGTCTAAAAAGTGTTCATTTATATAGAGGGATGATGCGGTGGGGGTACCACTTATTTTATGCAGTTTATTCAGCTCTATAAAATAAAGTATGTTATAGAATCCAATATTCTGTACTATACAGTGAATAACTAAGTTATAGTATAGATTGCAAACGTTTTATATTCAGCTACACAATTTTAGTTGCATCGGCAACTATAAATTGGTCTGTCTGTCAGTTAATCTGTCATGTCTGTTCATCATTTTTTTATGATTTCCTATCTTGTGGAAACTATTGCATAATCGTTGCAACTATTGCATAATAACACATTGCAATTAGTGAAATAGACAGAGCCAAATCTTGACACTTGCTGGTTACAATATCGAAACTCGAAAGGCATACTGGTTAACCGCTCTGCAAAAGATATTTTTGGCGCCTAACTCTAAACGTGAGTGACATTCTTTGCAGATCCTATAGGCTATGTTGAGATTTAAATGCAGCTATGAAATGGTTAACTATCTGTTCCGATTTTAAATGCATAAGCCCAATCAACTGCTTGACAGAAATGTTTTGTATATATTTTGTCTTCATACAGATGGAAATAAATTGATGATTCACAGTTATTTTCTTTTTCTTTTTTGCAAACAATGATTATCCAGTCATTCAGTTCTTGTATGAGTTTAGGCACTAGGGGTAAAGACTGATACACTCCACATTCAAAATGCACTGCATCTGAAGTAATGGTCAGGGTCGTTATGATGTGGTGTGCCCTGATAGTGTCATTTAAATTTGAACACGTGTTCTGAATTTTGAACACATGTTCTGAAAGTTGAATTCAGGTGTTGAATACTGAACATTCCTTTGCATATGAACATGTTAAAGGTGTTCAATATTTATTGCATTGCCTTGAGCGTGACCAGGTGACAAATATTGAAGACGAATTGCATTTTCAAAAGGATGTATTGTATTTGAACGACACTGTTGAATGGAGGAATCCAGTTTTAGCTATTCCCCGCCCATCCCTAGCTAAGCTCCACTGACGCTTTGTCCTTGCTGGGATCCATCGATCCATGCACTCTGAATCTCAATTTCCAGAAAACTATACAGTTAAGCTGTTGAATATTTTGAAATTTGAACACGGCATGGGATGGATGAACACAACTATTTGCAATAACCACAGAAGATGAATAGAGTAGAGGTTCCAGCCGCCTGTTTCCAAGACTGAGCGTGCGCACATTCGCCAAGGGGGAAATTACCGTAGAGGTGAGCCCGTGTTCGAGCCAACAGTGGCCAACGGGCCACGCTCACTCACTCGCTTGTGTGGGCGAGGCGTTACACCCTCCATCATATACACCCTCATGCCATAGGCAGTGCCGTTATCGACAATGAAATCTGCAGTCGTTTGCAGGCATTTATGAACGTATGTATATTTATGGGGGATGTGCAATAGTTGAATTATAGGTCGTCTAGCATGTATTTTATATCACAGTTTGTAAAATTTTAATGCATCGTGCAGCTGTGGGCATCTGCGGCCATCTGTTGGCGTCTGCGGGTATTTGTGGGCATTCTTCACAGTGCTAGTTATGCATTTGACATGTATTTTTTAATAACAGGGCGTTATGTTTGAATGCAAACCACAATGGAGTTTTTGCCATGCCCCGCCCATCTCTAGCTAAGCTCCACTCACGTTTTGCTCGTGTTGGGAGCAATCCATCCCTGCACTCTCTGATTCTCAATTTCCAGAAAATAAGAGGCCCAAGGGCCTTAACGTCCACCTGGACCATTAACTTTGAACTTTTAGCATTTGAACAGACAATACTTTAAATTCAGCAGTAACAAGACATAAGATGCAAAATTGGGAATTCAGTACAATCATTATGTATTGGAAAATTAATGATGAACGATGACCACACAATCAGATTGAACCTTAGGCTCCATCCAGCCAATAAAAAATCCAATATGACAATCAAACCAAAAATTTTGAGTGGTCCGTGACAACCATGTTTTATCAAGGATCAGGCTTTCTTGAACAAACTTCTATCACCCTTAGTTACGATGAAATTAAATCCATTGAGTTTCAGCCTGATCTGTACAGCAGTTTCTGAGATGTCATTTTGGAGAACAAGGTGGTCACTGGAATAACCAGTTAATGAGGAGTATAATTTTAAACGATTTCCAGCTATTTTTCGAAAAATTCAAGGTGGCTGCTGAACAAATTGACTAATCAAAATTCCGTATACGGGCTCTGAATCGCACCACTCTAGGGTCCTTACAGCCGAGTTTGCTTGAACTCATTCACGCGGTTAATGAGGAGTAGCATTTTGACTGATTTCCCGAAGTTTTCAGAAAATCCACGCCGGCCACCTGAAATATTGACCAATCGGACTTCTCGTTAGAAGTGTTGAAGCCTCTCAGCATAGAATTAGTCCACCCAAGTTTCGTTGAAGTCTGGCAATTTATATTGGAGTATTAGCGTTTTAAATGATTTCTGGAGAAATTTTCCGAAAATCCAAGATGGCTGCCAGAAAAATTGACCAATCAAAATTCTGAATACATTTCTGGAGTCTATGTAACCTACAGTCGTGTGTGTAGGCCTTAAGCTACGGCTGGTATCTACTCCGGATGCGCGATTTATGTCCAGGGATCTAGCGCTATCCTATTGATTAGGTTAGCGGTAGGAAAGTGTCGCATGCAGCAACAGACACAGCATCTTCGGGCCAGCGTCCCCTGTTGGATAAGCCGACGCCATAAACTGACCCAATGGACACTGATACAGGACAGCACAAGTATGCAGGTAGGGATGAGAATCAACAGAGGCAACGTGAGCGGCGGCCTCGGCCTCGCAAGGTTTGACGACCATGCAGATGCAGGACCGTCTGTGAAAACTCGCTTACATTACCGTAAATTTATTACCTATGTTGACGGCACCCCACCCCCTTATGGCCACCTCCAACCCCCACCCCACCCCACCCCCCGCTCTTGAGGCCTGGCATGACGTTGTCGTCAGAAAGCTGTCCTCGAGCGCCTGGTCATCAGCAGGGCGCTGATCCAGCGTGGCTTGTTCTGCCGTCCCACGGGCGCTTCTATGGGGCTCCCTCACAGCCATTTGCTGGCTGAAGTGGCCAGCCATCTCCTTAGCCATCTCCTTGGAGACGCGCGGGTCCGGTCGAGCATTCCCCACATGGCATGGTACTTGCAGATGTTGAAGTCAGGTTACCAGTCCGCTCTCCAAATGTGGGTCAGAGTCAGGAGTTGTCATTGCCATGGCGGCTGTGCTTTTTGATTCACTTGAGTGAGGTGTGGTGGGCGCTTCTCGGAGAGTTGCGCAGTATGAGAATTCTCCCAGGTTGGCAGGTCCTTCTTATGAGGTAATGGTCGGGTTATCCGCAGGGAATGGGAGGTGCATACCGTGCATGTGAGTGGAGGTGTGTGCGAGAACGAAGAGAAAAAGGCGGAAAGGGCCCAGGTGGCTCTCTTTTAATGCAGGTGGGTTTCTATCCTTCCTCAAGGACTCTGGCAGCTGCAGAAGGATGATATCGATTACATTAAGTGAGAACCTCTACCCTCGCAAGCAGGCGAATCTTGGCATGGTCTACAAAGATCAGCTTGAGCGGCATCAGGAAAGACTTTACGAAGTCCAAAGGTGATCTTACCAAGTTTCAGACGTGACAACCAGCTTGTAAAGAAGAAAGAGCTTGTGGAATCCGTGTCCAGTCTAGGCGCTGCAGCGGTCTGATGCAATATTTGATGGAGGAAGGTGTGGTCGATTTGAAAATAATTCCGGGTGATCCCGTTTATCAGTTTCGGTCACCAAATCGAAGGGTGATATCCGCAGGATTGAGTAATTAAGCGAGTTTAGCCAGACTGCTGACCGAGCGGTCGAAAAAGAAAAGGGGTTGCTACTCGACTGAGAAGATCATGCCACAGTGAGTTTCCTTCACGACAAGGGTGTGTCTAATATGCGCTAGGTGCTGTAGTGTGGTACTTTTTATGTGGCAATGTTTTCTCAAAACAACGGGACAATTGTTGCTAGACCCGAAAAAATAACGGCTAAACGTGTGTAGAAGGTTCGATGCCTTGAGAGAATAAGTCTGCGGGGAGCAGTCTTAAGCACTGCGAGCGAAGTCGTGACAGTATGATCATTCGCAGCGGGCGTGAGGAAGTGGCAATGGTGACGAGAGCATAAAGAAGGCAAGCTGAGGAACGCAGCGAACTGGAGGGTCAGCTTCCTTTAATCTACGATTGTTCACTAAGCAAGGAGGCTTACAGGCCTAGTCTGATCAAATCGGACCACGGTATCTGAGACACACGTCAATCATTGCTACTCCAGTCTGGAGGTATGAGGGAGGTGGAAGAAAAGGAAAATCTCTGCTGGCGACTTTCATTTAGGGGAGGTTCCAAGTGCAATGTGGTGGGCCTAAGTTTTCCAAAGGGAAATGCCTTTTGGTGGACAATTAAGCATCTTCGATCTCAGCATTAATATATGTCTTCACGCTGCGTGAAACACGCAGGACGCTACTTGCAAATTTGTCGCTAAGGCAGACATCCTAGTAGATATTGAAAAGCATCACCTCTAGTGATACTAATGTATGTCCTCACGTCGAGCAAGATCGTCATCCAAATTTGGTGGTAAAGGCAGGCGATCTCCTTGAGCGTGACAAAGTTTAAACAGTAGCAGGACTGCTTATAAGGCAGTAAAATATGTAAAGAATAGAAAGTTCTTTCAAAGTCTTAGTAATGGCGGCACAAGTAGTTTGTCACAGTTTTCCCGCAAATGTGGGCTCTAGTTTTTGCTATTGTGGACGCTGTGCCTTTAAACCAGCCTTGATAACTATATTCCCCAAGCACAACAACAACTTAGTCCTAGGTGGTCGAAGGGTACGATGTCGGGAGGATGATCGCGGAACTTCTTAGGCAGGAAAAATTTACATTGCTCCTCGAGAGCAGATGCAGATGGTTCACCAGTGGAGTCTCGGATGCAGGAGGAAGCGCGGCAGAAGTAATGGATGCAAGGCATCAGATCGCCCTTTCATTTGAGTTGAGGGTGGTAGAAGCACCGTTCCACAGGGTATTCCACTAGTCTTTGAAAGTGGAGGCATGGAGTGGGCCTTCTTAGTGAACAATCGTAGATTAAAGAAAGCTGACCCTCCAGTTCGCTGCGTTCCTCAGCTTGCCTTCTTTATGCTCTCGTCACCATTAGCACTTCCTCACGCCCGCTGCGAATGATCATACTGTCACGACTTCGCTCGCAGTGCTTAATACTGCTCCCCGCAGACTTATTCTCTCAAAGCATCGAACCTTCTACACACGTTTATCCATTATTTTTTCGGGTCTAGCAACAATTGTCCCGTTGTTTTGAGAAAACATTGCCACATAAAAAGTACCACACTACAGCACCTAGCGCATATTAGACACACCCTTGTTGTGAAGGAAACTCACTGTGGCATGATCTTCTCAGTCGACTAGCAACCCCTTTTCTTTTTCGACCGCTCGGTCAGCAGTCTGGCTAAACTCGCTTAATTACTCAATCCTGCGGATATCACCCTTCGATTTGGCGACCGAAACTGATAAACGGGATCACCCGGAATTATTTTCAAATCGACCACACCTTCCTCCATCAAACATTGCATCAGACCGCTGCAGCGCCTAGACTGGACACGGATTCCACAAGCTCTTTCTTCTTTATAAGCTGGTTGTCACGTCTGAAACTTGGTAAGATCACCCTTGGACTTCGTAAAGTCTTTCCTGATGCCGCTCAAGCTGATCTTTGTAGACCATGCCAAGATTCGCCTGCCTGTGAGGGTAGAGGTTCTTACTTAATGTAATCGATAGCATCCTTCTGCAGCTGCCAGAGTCCTTGAGGAAGGATAGAACCCACCTGCATTAAAAGAGAGCCACCTGGGCCCTTTCCGCCGTTTTCTCTTCGTACTCGCACACACCTCCACTCACATGCACGGTATGCACCTCCCATTCCCTGCGGATAACCCGACCATTACCTCATAAGAAGGACCTGCCAACCTGGGAGAATTCTCATACTGCGCAACTCTCCGAGAAGCGCCCACCACACCTCACTCAAGTGAATCAAAAAGCACAGCCGCCATGGCAATGACAACTCCTGACTCTGACCCACATTTGGAGAGCGGACTGGTAACCAGACTTCAACATCTGCAAGTACCATGCCATGTGGGGAATGCTCGACCGGACCCGCGCGTCTCCAAGGAGATGGCTAAGGAGATGGCTGGCCACTTCAGCCAGCAAATGGTTGTGAGGGAGCCCCATAGAAGCGCCCGTGGGACGGCAGAACAAGCCACGCTGGATCAGCGCCCTGCTGATGACCAGGCGCTCGAGGACAGCTTTCTGACGACAACGTCATGACAGGCCTCAACAGCTGGGGGTGGGGTGGGGTGGGGGTTGGAGGTGGCCATAAGGGGGTGGGGTGCCGTCAACATAGGTAATAAATTTACGGTAATGTAAGCGAGTTTTCACAGACGGTCCTGCATCTGCATGGTCGTCAAACCTTGCGAGGCCGAGGCCGCCGCTCACGTTGCCTCTGTTGATTCTCATCCCTACCTGCATACTTGTGCTGTCCTGTATCAGTGTCCATTGGGTCAGTTTATGGCGTCGGCTTATCCAACAGGGGACGCTGGCCCGAAGATGCTGTGTCTGTTGCTGCATGCGACACTTTCCTACCGCTAACCTAATCAATAGGATAGCGCTAGATCCCTGGACATAAATCGCGCATCCAGAGTAGATACCAGCCGTAGCTTAAGGCCTACACACACGACTGTAGGTTACATAGACTCCAGAAATGTATTCAGAATTTTGATTGGTCAATTTTTCTGGCAGCCATCTTGGATTTTCTGAAAATTTCTACAGAAATCATTTAAAACGCTAATACTCCAATATAAATTGCCAGACTTCAACGAAACTTGGGTGGACTAATTCTATGCTGAGAGGCTTCAACACTTCTAACAAGAAGTCCGATTGGTCAATATTTCAGGTGGCCAGCTTGGATTTTCTGAAAACTTCGGGAAATCAGTCAAAATGCTACTCCTCATTAACCGCGTGAATGAGTTCAAGCAAACTCAGCTGTAAGGACCCTAGAGTGGTGCGATTCAGAGCCCGTATATTTTTCGAAAAATAGCTGGAAATCGTTTAAAATTATACTCCTCATTAACTGGTTATTCCAGTGACCATCTTGTTCTCCAAAATGACATATCAGGAACTGCTGTACAGATCAGGCTGAAACTCAATGGATTTAATTTCATCGTAACTAAGGGTGATAGAAGTTTGTTCAAGAGAGCCTGATCCTTGATAAAACATGGTTGTCACGGACCACTCAAAATTTTTGGTTTGATTGTCATATTGGATTTTTTATTGGCTGGATGGATCCTAAGGTTCAATCTGATTGTGTGGTCATCGTTCATCATTAATTTTCCAATACATAATGATTGTACTGAATTCCCAATTTTGCATCTTATGTCTTGTTACTGCTTAATTTAAAGTATTGTCTGTTCAAATGCTAAAGGTTCAAATGTTAATGGTCCAGGTGGACGTTAAGGCCCTTCGGTCTCTTATTTTCTGGAAATTGAGAATCAGAGAGTGCAGAGATGGATTGCTCCCAACACGAGCAAAGCGTGAGTGGAGCTTAGCTAGAGATGGGCGGGGCATGGCAAAAACTCCATTGTGGTTTGCATTCAAACATAGCGCCCTGTTATTAAAAAATACATGTTAAATGCATAACTAGCACTGTGGAGAATGCCTACAAATACCCGCAGACGCCAACAGATGGTCGCAGATGCCCACAGCTGCATGATGCATTAAAATTTTACAAACTGTGATATAAAATACATGCTAGACTTATAATTCAACTATTGCACATCCCCCATAAATATACATACGTTCATAAATGCCTGTAAACGACTGCAGATTTCATTGTCGATAACGGCACTGCCTATGGCATGAGGGTGTATACGATGGAGGGTGTAACGCCTCGCCCACACAAGCGAGTGAGTGAGCGTGGCCCGTTGGCAACTGTTGGCTCGAACACGGGCTCACCTCTACGGTAATTTCCCCCTTGGCGAATGTGCGCACGCTCAGTCTTGGAAACAGGCGGCTGGAACCTCTACTCTATTCATCTTCTGTGGTTATTGCAAATATTTGTGCTCATCCATCCCATGCCGTGTTCAAACACACATAGGTTGGCTTGTTGTATTACAAAGGTTATCAAAAATGCCCTGGTTGTATCATCGAAAGTACACATCGACCGTCCTCCACATACTGGCGAGACAGCATATGTATGTTTAACCAATATGTAATGCGTGCGTTGCGTTGCGTTGCGTGCGTGCGTGCGTGCGTGCGTGCGTGCGTGTGTGCGTGCGTGCGTGCGTGTGTGTGTGTGTGTGTGTCTTAGGATGAGTAATGAATTAATGACGATGATCACATTATTTTCTTTCCATAGTAAGGACCTCGCCAACATTGATATTAGGATGCTGAGCAATGAGACTTTTGTTGTATCATTGTGAACGGCAAATTAGTGTTTTCAGAATCCCCATCGAGGTTAAATGACACCGATACCTATACACTTCGATTGGGGAGATCGAGCCCTTTCAGATTAGATTAGATTCAGATTATTTTATTTACACCCCCAGGCCACATAATGGCATATGGGGAATATGAATTTACAGAAATTATAAATGTTATGGCGATCAGACATTATATATCAATTCATAATTACATATTTTGGTATTTATCTAGTTATATAACCACTGTTTGTGCTTTCGGTAGTAGCAGTAGTAGTAGTAGTAGTAGTAGTAGTAGTGGTGGTAGTAGTAGTAGTAGTAGTAGTAGTGGTGGTAGTAGTAGTAGTAGTAGTAGTAGTAGTAGTAGTAGTAGTAGTAGTAGTAGTAGTAGTAGTAGTAGTAGTAGTAGTAGTAGTAGTAGTAGTAGTAGTAGTAGTAGTAGCAGCAGCAGCAGCAGCAGCATCAATAGCACTAGCAGTAGCAGCAGCAGCAGCAGCAGTAGTCGTAGTAGTAGTAGTAGTAGTAGTAGTAGTAGTAGTAGTAGTAGTAGTAGTAGTAGTAGTAGTAGTAGTAGTAGTAGTAGTAGTAGTAGTAGTAGTAGTAGTAGTAGTAACTTAGAATTATTTTTAAAGCTACAGTTATTATTTACACGTACTTCATAATTAGTAATGACAAAATTATTACTGTTATTGTACCGCCATCTCAATAACAAAGTACTAAAATTATAGTGGTCATATTGTGGGGGTCATCAGGATTTAGATTATAATAAATATATAATAACTGATTATAAAAAATGTCAGATTGGTATTCTTAGAAATGGGTTATTGCTGTACATAAGGTAGTCATTTTTTAAACTAAAATACAGAACAACCTTATTTTCAACAATAGACAGTTATATTCATTCATATCGCGACAAAGACTATTTTGGGTATTCACCACCGGAGTGACTTGCTCGATAACCGAACCATTCATTGCTGTGTTAAATCTACAAAACAGCCTCTCATCGTGTTACTCTATAGTTTTTCTACAATTAGGTTTCTTGTTATTGTTTCTTGGATAGCCACAGTGTGGGTGCAACAAACTGGTTGTTAAGGCAGGTGGTTGTTTGCATTATGTGATTTTGGCGTCGGCTAAAATGTGACGTGTTTTTTATGACATCAGATACTTGGGTAACAGTTTTGGTTTAAGGGAAATCTTTAAGAGGACCACATTATAACGTTACACTATAACGTTAGCTGACAGCTAATGCATTTCTATTATGACATCAGATACTTGGGTAACATAGGGTCAGTTCTTAGTTGGTTTAAGGGAAATCTTTAAGAAGACCACATTATAACGTTACACTATAACGTTAGCCGACAGCTGACGCATTTCTATTATGACATCAGATAATTGGGTTACATAGGGTCGGTTCTTGCCTAGCTTAGGGGAGATCTTGAATAACCAGTGTCGGACACCAAGCGGATTACTAGGGCAGTTGCCTGCTTACGTTGTATGATTGTAACGTCATATAAAAAGTGACACATTTTTATTATAACATCAGGTACTTGAGTAACAGATCGGATCGAATCTTAGGTAGTTTCTGGGGAATCTTGTGCACCCACCCAGTGGAACCTGTTCACTAATGCGGTCGGTTTGTTACATTTGGGTTCAAAAGCGTGTAAAGATCTTGAATAACCAGTGTCGGACACCAAGCGGATTACTAGGGCAGTTGCCTGCTTACGTTGTATGATTGTAACGTCATATAAAAAGTGACACATTTTTATTATAACATCAGGTACTTGAGTAACAGATCGGATCGAATCTTAGGTAGTTTCTGGGGAATCTTGTGCACCCACCCAGTGGAACCTGTTCACTAATGCGGTCGGTTTGTTACATTTGGGTTCAAAAGCGTGTGGTCCGACTCGAGCACTAGTCTGAATGGAGCGACATCTAGCGGTAGAGTAGTTTTCTAGACATGGTTGACTACTATGTTTAAACCTTACTATTATTAATATTGTTGTTATTGTTGCTGTTGTTGCTGTCGCTGCTATAGTTATTGTTGTTGTCGTTGTTGTTGTCGTCGTCGCCGTTGTCGTTTTCGTTGTCGTTGTTGTTGGTGTTGTTGCTGGTGGTGGTGGTGGTGGTGGTGGTGGTGGTGGTGGTGGTGGTGGTGGTGGTGGTGGTGGTGGCAGTGGTACTTTGGAATTCTCGTCAATGTTGTGTTGTTAATCTGCGAGTCCATTGTGTATAGGGTTAATCAACGTTGGAAGTGCCTATTAATTTCTTCGATCATACGGCAGATCTTTATTAGTAATTTTTGTTCTTCGTTGAAAGCAGTTGGTGAAATTTCGAAAAATTTGGTCTTTTATAATAGTGTCTTGGGAAGATTTCTATACGTTTATCGCTAAAGAATTCGCAGATGAATAGGTAATGAAATTCATCTCCTATTTCATCCAGGGTGCATAGTGGACAGATTCTTTCTTCCCAGAGTATGCCTTCCCACCGCCCCGTTTCTATTGGTAGCCGATGATTGCTTGTTCTAAATCTCGCGAATAAGATTCTGTTACGGTCATTTAAGTTCATGAGATAATTTTCCATTTCCCAATTTATTTTAAAAGAGTGGTAGATTTTTCCCTTCCAAGATACGCCCATCTCTGATTGCCATGTTTGGATATATTGGTCATCAAGATTTTTGTTTATTCTTATTTTTGTTTCATTGAAGTTGTGTATTGTCTGGTTCGTCCAGAGATAGCTATGCCCCGTGCTATCTAGAATATTTTTTATAGAGTCTAGCCATTTGTAGTATGTTCCGTTCTGATTGTGGTCTAATAGAATATGTTTGTATATTTTGCAAGCGAGTTTGGTTTGCTTACCTGAGATGAGCCTAAGCCAGTATGTTATCATGCGTTTTCTTATTACAATTTTGATTGGGGTTTCTCCTAACTCGCCGTATATCATATACTTTGGGGTGCTATTTTTTATTTTTAGGATGTACCGGAAAAAATCTAAATTTGCTTTCTCTAATAGGTTACAGTTTTCTATTCCGATGACTTCGCACCCGTATAGTAGGATTGGCTCAATTATTTGGTGGTACAATTTAATATGGCAATCCGTTGGTAGGTCCAGCTCCCTGGCTCGGCGATGTAGTGCAAATGTAGCTTTGCGAGCTTGTTCGGAAATATTTTTCTCCGCTAAAAGGAGGCGGCTATTATATGAAAAAAATATTCCAAGATATTTGTAGCTATCTACTATTTCAAGCTCTATTAATTTAAGACGAAAATGTAGTTTTTCATAGAATCGTTTTGTACTGCCAAAGACCATGACCTTTGTTTTGTTTATATTAATTTTGAGTTTCCATACGTCGCAGTATTCATCAAAAGAATTGAGCGTTTCCTGTAGGTCGCGTGAACTATTTGCTAGTACAGCAGTGTCATCAGCATAAAGAAGGATTAGTAGATTCAGTAAATTATTTATTTCTTCTTCTTCGCTATAGAGTTCTATTTGCTTACTGTTTCGGTTCTGAAGAAAGCTTTCTAAGTCATTAAGGTATATTGCAAATAGAATAGGTGAGAGATTTTCTCACTGTCGCACTCCTCTGATACAGGCGAAGGGCTGTGACACTGCATTATTG